>NW_023591140.1:2978563-2998272 GCF_014843425.1 Jatropha curcas | reverse complement strand
GATTCTTTAAATGAAAAAATAATCAATAATATCAAAGTATATTTTCTCCTGCTTAGACTGACAAATCCATACAGGCATTTTTTGTGCATTGGATACGGCCCCGGGGGTCTCTCTTTGCAAGCAAGTCCGTGCAAACAGAGAAGCAACTATTGAATGAATTCTTGACAGAAAGCCTGAAAGGAAAGACCATGCTAGTTTGAAAAGTCTGACTTGCCCAACTAGAAAAAGAGTATGTTTTTTCTAAGAAGAGTAGCTATCAAAAGGCAGGTCTCTTTGAATCTTCTATCTTTCTTTATCTCCATTGAGAAGATTGACGCCAGTCGAGCATAAAGCATAACTATCCATTCTACTGTCCAAAACACGCCGGCCATTTTAAGTTCTGGGATTGGGTAATAAAATTATCAATATTTATTTTATACTTATTTTTCTAATTTTTCATTTTAAGAGATTATATCAGTGTCAAACTATTTTTGATATGATATGATTAATTTTAATAAACTTGGTGTAATGGAATAGACCCCACATGGCTTGTCAAGTTGGAGCAGGTTGGATTTTAAGGAATGCTCAAGGTTCTGTGTTGCACGCATGTCAAACGGTTCTTCTAGAAGCATAGGATCCTCTTGTTGCTGAGGCTCTCTCATTTAGAGAGGCACTTAATGGACGAAGGAGCAAGGTTTTAATCATGTTCTATTTGAAACAGACTCACAAGTGTTGGTGCAAGCTCTTCATCGATCCACAAAATAAGCATCATACTTTAGAGCTGTGGTTACTGATTGTAAATGTCTACTTCAAGAACTTGTTAATAGTGGTTTGCTTTATATGTTGATTCTCATTGGCACTCTTTCTTCGAAAAGAAATAAACTTAGTGTAACATACTTAAATTTTTTATTTGTAAATTAATTAAAATTAATTTCAAACATCAGAACTCAATAAAAACTTGATTTTAAAGAAATTTTTAATTTAAATATTTTATAGATCTTAATCATACATGCATACAAATATATTTGGACATCAATTTATAAGCAAGGATTATCAACTAACCATTTTGTGTAGAGAGGTCTTGTAATGGGAGAAGGTCTTCCAACCTAAATTTGCTAGTTATTGTCAAAGCTAGTGCATCTATAAAAACTAGTAGTTTGAAGTTTATAAGTTCTTAGTAAAACTTATGGGATTTTGGGTAGTTTTAGGTGAGAGAAATCATTCGATCGTAGTTTGTTTAACTCTTGCACATTGAAAAGTATCATTTGTGGAGAATCTCAATATAGTTTTTTGAAGAGTGGATTTAGGCGGTTTTAGTGTCAAACCACTGTAAAATTGATTGTGTTGATTTCTTCTTCTTTTTTTTTTTTTTTAAGTATTGCTTGATCACACTTGCTCATTCTTGCTCACCCACTTATTATGATGGTATATATGTCTACATATTGGGTTTATTAAATATTTTAGCTACTAAAATGTGTGAATTTTATTGTTGAAATCATTTTAAACAAAGCATGAATTTGGGTTATAGACTATATTCAATCACTATGTTTTCAGTAACCATAATAGAGGTGATTTCGAGATTCTGTGTTTTTGTTAATATGTTAAATCCTTTACTTGCTCAAATGTTCTATGTATGTTTTGAAACCTAGAACATTACATAAAAAGCATTGCTTCTTTTATGAATTGAAAAAAATTCTAAAAATATTGAACTTTTAGAAAACCGAATTCACCCTCCTTTTGGGTGTTGCCATGTTGGACCCACATATCCTAGGGTTTATCTAAAACCAGCAATCTTTTTCCCCCATCCTTTAACTATTTGCTATGCTTGATATAGTTAGTCAAAGTTTACCTCTTAATTTAACATGGCTTCAACTTGATGGTTTTGTTTGTCAAAATAAACTTTAATATAGCCTAGATCTTATTGTTCATAGAATTTGTTTAATAAGAATACACAATAAGTGAAAGCGTACCTTGATCCATAGTTATTGATTACCTTGTTGCGACAATTCGATTCTCACCGTAACAGTAGATCTATGTTTCTTCACTCTAGCCTTTTGTCCGTAAGTTCTCTCTTAATGGTCAGAGAATTATCAACAGCAACGGGAGTTTTTCTTTTCACATTCTCTCAAACAAGCTATCATCGTTATGTGTTTGAGGTAGCCGTCACACTCTCTTTTTTTACACTGTTGATTTTGTTGATCTTTTCTATAAGGCAGAGGAAGGGTATTAAAACCCTAATTGGTCCTCATCCCATTAAGCCCAATAACCATCATCTTGGGCCACCTTAATTAGAACCAGCCCTTTAATTACATGGGCCATATACATTATTAAAATAATCTAACATTCTCCCACTTGGCCCATGTGCATTTCTTGATTCTATCATGTTAACTTAATTAGAATTGAAGTGATCGGATTATGGCGGTTACAAGTCATTAATTGACATGATTCCTTCCATACATCACAGACCATCTGAATTCATAAGAACTTTAATCGAGAAATGATTCAACAAACAATACACTGTTGCAATCAACATTGTTGTTATCTCACTCAAACCATTATTATATACTTCTATAATGTGGATAACAGACAAATAAGCAAAAACACATCTTTAATTGAATTCCCAAGTGTCACAATATATGAGCAAAATAACCATATGTATATATATATATATATATTTGAACATCATGCTAATAAGGACTTATCTATAATGCATATCCTATCAACATGGCCAGTGAAGATTCTGGGCAGTAAGCCTTTAGTTAGCGGATCCACTATCATTAGATCAGTATCGATATGCTCAATTGACACCTTGTGTTTTTGCACTTCTTCTTTCACAGATAGATACTTTAAATCCATGTGCTTTACGCAACATCCGGCTACCGGGCAGTCGTAAAAAAAAAGAGAAATTCCCAGATGCTTCTTCCTCGACGTCCCCACAAGCGCATTCATGGCAAACAAAGGCACCGGGGGTAATTGTCATTCTAACAACGCGGATGCGTTTGAGGAGACCAAGAGCGAGTCCTAGAGCTTCTATTTGCACCTGCAACCAACAGCTTAATTCTCATATAACTGCCACACCGGTTACTGGTTGAACCGGATACGAAGAACTCGTTGTAGCCGGGAAATTCAAACTAACTGCTGATTTCCGGATAATTCCCACTTCTTTCTCTGTTCGCTCTTTCTTTGCCTTCAACTGCTGATGCGTCTCTTGGATTGAATGCCCTTCTTCTTTTCTTTTAATTTCTCGTGCCATTCAGCCCTTCCCTTTCTTATATTAGTGTAAGTGCGCCTTAGCCGCTTCATGAACCCTGTCACATTATTCTCTTATCCTTCCACTCAAGATTAAGTTTTTAAAGCTTTCTCAGCTCCTGAAACTCGAGGTCGTATCCTCTGTGGGTCCGACATTTTCTTCTTTCTTTGTTTAATCTCATCCGTTATAGATGAAAAAACCAAAAGTGCTCCTCTCCAGCGGAAGGTCCCCGAATGAAAAGGGGCTCAACCTGGCCATTCCAACTCATGGTAATAACTATTACAATAGCCTCAGTCATTATCATAGTTTTTAAAAAAGCAAAGGGGAATTATATACCTCTTTTTCTATTAACTGGCTAGAAAAATGGTTTTTTGGGGATTGCCAACAGGGTAGGGCGGGCGAGAATAAAAGAGAGAGGGAGCACGAAAGGGTTCCTTTAGAGAAAGACCACGCAAATAGATAGGATCCCATTTCCCACTTTCCACCAATTTCAGCAATTTACAAAAAGTAGCGAATGGAAATAAACTTAGTAAGCGGGTCTCTTCAGGTTTAGAAAAAGGAAGAACCGAAAGAAGATCTCTAGTTTTGAGCCTTACGCCTTTTACTATTAAGAAAAATGTCCCACTCTTGGCACACAATCTCTATGATAGGTTTCATTTCTGGTTTAATAACAAGAGTGTTTTAGGCACTTTAAAACCTAACTTTCGCAAATACTGCTAAAATCCGCAAGCAGACAGTATAGGAGGCGTCCCTTTCACTAAAGGCTGTTTTAACGCCGTCTGGGCAGGTGAACCGCGTTAAGCTAAAGAAGAGCAAGGGTCGGAGTCCTCTTTAGGCGGTATTATAAAATCCGTTGGAGACGGGGCTCATGATGGCATTCCCTTTTCGGCGGGGGTGTAATGGGATGTTAAATAACCAAAAGGTCTGATAAGGTGAGCCGAGCTTTTTCAAAAAAAAAAAAAAAAAAAAAAAGAATCATACCATACTAGGATGTACATTAAAAAGCAATGATCAATAATGATGTTTTATTTTTATTCATTATAAAAAGAAGCTCTCAATATCTTTCAAGTTCTAAGCAATCTCCAAAGTAATCACATGAACATTACAAATATTATATATATAAAAAAAAATCATAATTAACAATTGAATAATTAAGTTTTATTTCTATTGTCAACAAAAAGAATTTGAGTTCCATGGAATCTCCAAAATGATGGTACCTTCATTGTCACACGATAAATGTGTTAGCAAATTAAGACTTTTAAAAATAAAAAGAAGTCTATAAAGACAAGGTAATGCTCTACCGAGGACGAAACTAGAGTGCTTTCGTGTAAGTATGTGAAACAGAGCCAATAGAAGAGAACTCGGATTCCCGGCGGAGAGTGGACGAATGGGATCACTTTCGCCCCTTCAGAGCATAAGACCCCAACATAGAGAAAGTGAGATCTAAGTAGGGCATTCACACGATTTAGCATCCATCGTCTTTCTTATTTCTCCCTTATAATAGAATTTAAACACTCAAAATTTTTATTTGTTCGAGTATGAAAATAAATCGCAAATATGGTTCATGTAATAAATGCCCAAGTTTCCTTTGGGTCCCAACTCCAATATGATCCCCACGCTTCATTAGCCTAGACTGTTTTCAAAACCTTCCTGTCAAACCAGCTTCTATTTCAATCCGTGCTGGACCGATCGATATACCAATAATCAAGTCTTCAGTCAACTGGTGGAATACATCGCATCAGCCAAGATCTCTTTGTTAGTTGGGGGAATAATCCGCACGAATCAGATTTTTTGAGGAACATATCGAGAGAGGATTGGATTTGGTTAGACAATGTGTGGTTGTTAAACAAGGATATGAACCGATCTTACCTGGGATCGCAAATCCCAAGTTTGTCTATGAAGAGCGGATCTAATTATATTAGTGTTTAGAATTGATGCCCAACCAGCAAGTGGCACAAACTCAATAAGTGCAGCTTCAGGCGTAACCTCAGACACAGTTTCGCCACCGGCGCTCCGCGTTCTATCTAGGTTCCGCTCTTACGTACACCCCACCTCACATAGAAGAGGCATTTAGGCTATCGGATGCAATTGTATACTTGTATGCTAAAGATATTCGATTTGTGCTCCTAACCTGCTTATTGCTCGTGAAGCCGGATGCTCTTTGCTCCCTAGATTTATGTTGATTGTTAAGGCTTCGGGTCTTTTAACTGACATGCATCACTCCTAAATCTTAGTTGTGGCGAGCAGTATAATAAGATCAAGGCTGGGCATTCATCATCATAGGCTGCAGGCCAAGACAGATTTGCCTTCAACTTCTGCTTAGTTTGACTTGGCCAGCACCGTTCTTATAGAGAGAGAGGCGCTTTCGCATCTTCTTAACCCAATATGGCTGGGGAGAGGAAAGGTTGCTTTTTTAGGGTACTCCCGGGAACATATTGGACAAAGCAAAGAAAAGAGAGTGCTCGACCGGAACAACAGCCAACAAAGACCGTCATTACATAGATAATTGGAGGAACCTTATAAAGATCGCATTGATTCTTATTAAAAAAAAAAAAGACAGGATTAACTGAGGCTATTCAAACAGGCACAGGTCAACTAAACGGTATTCCCGTAGCAATTGGGGTTATGGATTTTCAGTTTATGGGGGTAGTATGGGATCCGTAGTAGGGGAAACAATCATTCTAAAAGTCCAAGACTATTGAAGACAGTAAAAAGGGAATCTGCTATCTGATTGCTACGGCCAGGCTTCCGCTGCTACAGATACATCAAGAAAGCACTTTCCTTTTTTGAGTGGTGCTCTTTCTTCGCCAAGCGCTTTTCTCTTACTCACTAACTCGTAATGAGGCTAAGAAATATTTTCCTTATGTAATTTCACATGTAATTGAATATTGGAATTTCCATAGCATAAAAGATTGGCTGACCTCATTACTGGCTTATAGGTAAGAGCGTTAGAGAGCGGGATGAATCTCTTTTCGAGGTACCACACTTGCGTTCTGCCGGTCCTATCATTAAGAAAGCAGAGGAAAGCCTGTTAGTGCTGGCTACGGAAGAAAGAGATATCAGGAAGGAAAGTTAGGGCTAAGAGACGCCAGGGGATGCAAAGACGATATCTATCCTAAAGAGAAATAAAGTAATGCTTTACAAATACCCACGCAAATGGATGCCCGATGAACCGGGAGCTTAAAGATGTAGATAAATAGCAATAACCAAGGCCTTTAGAAGGCAACTCGATGAAAGTGCTGGCAGCCTTTAAAAAGTCAATGTACGTTGGTAATAAATATAATCCACATGAACACCAGGGAAGAGGAGCTTGGGGTGGCCAAAGTAAAGGTTCAGAAAGTGTGTTAGTTACGCCTTCCCCCTTTGGTATCTCTTTCAACTTGGAAACTAAGCCAATCCGGAAAATATTGACGAAAGGGCTGAGAGGTTTTTATCTCAATCAAGGGATTTAATTTCTTTCGGTGACCGTTGGGTAGAACGAAAGGATCTCACTTATGTTATTTCGAATATGAATCGAGGCTTTAAAATGGCTTCTTCGGCCCTCTAGCTCTTTTCTTCTTAATTAACTGGAACTGCTGGTACCAATAACCTTTATTTTATCTGGATAACGGAAAACTGGCTTGATTTTTCACTCATGAAAGAAAAGAAGAATGGACTCGAAATAAGAAAAAAAAAATAAGACAACGAAGAGAAGCAAGTGAATTGGCAGACTCCCTAAAAGGACGAATCTTACTTGATTTTGATAAATTGTTTGAGATAGATTGTGATGCTTTTGGAATTGGAATTGGTGGTGTTTTGTCATAATCCAGAAAACCTATTGCATTCTTTAGTGAGAAATTGCATGAAGTTAGACAGAGATGGTCTACTTATGAGCAAGAGTTGTATGTAGTTTTTCGAGCTTTTAAGACTTGGGAACATTATTAGTTGGGGTGTGAATTCATTATTTACATGATCATCAAGTTTTAACTCATTTTCAAACTCAGAAGAAAGGAAGCAGTAGTTAACTCATTTTCCAGATGAAGTTCCGCAGGTGCTAGTTTCGTTTTATCTCATCGAGAAGAAGGTCCAAAGCAGTAGTTACCTAAAATTGGGAAGACCGAACAAATTCATCGAGAAGGCGAAAGAAGGAATCCAAGCCAGGAATCCGCGAACAAGAGCAGGGAAAGTAAGACTACTACTTCTTCTTCTCACGATCGTCCTTACTGATAGGTTCTCCCATCTTCTAATCGGAAATGGCGGGGTTGGTAGACCTGGAATGAAAGGAGAAGTGCAATTCTTGCCTTCGAACAGACCAAGTCCAACTCCTTCATACTCGAATACATCGGCTCGATTCCTAGAGCTTGCCCAGTAGCATATAAATTTAAAATCAGCTTTGTTGAGCTCTTTCATAGCGCTCTTCTATCTATGGGACTGCTAGCATCCATGCAAGATCTGGCTTTTATCGTATAGAAAGGAAATTGGTGGCCACGCTTTTTTCCATTGTTCCGGGTGGAGAAAGTGTAGAATGGGTAGGAGATTTAATCTATTTATATAGATCTGGCCGTATACAATGTCTAGGGTACCCTCTTAGAGTAAAGGAATTGCTTATCTCTTTAAGATAAGTAGAGAGAACAACCGCTTCGGATGAAGTCTACATAGTGCATTGCCCCCTCACTAATAGAATAGTTCCGTTCCTCAACAATAAAGAGATTGATCTTATAGAATCTTACATCAAGAGATTGTTCCTAGCCTGAGTGAGCCTATTCGACCTACCTACCTCAAAGGGGATTTGCCCCAAGACCAATTCTTTCTATGTTTTTGTTTCGGTGCGCGATTGGAGAGCTCACTGGGCCCGCCGCTTTCTTGATCGAATCTCATAAGATTGAAAAGAGCCTCTTTCGCACTTCTCTTACATCATTTCCCCAGTAAGAATTAATTAGAAGTTAGACCTTAGAATATGATATTAGAATAAGCATAAAATGCTAAGTATTGAAAGTCGGGGGTTCCTTGGGAACCACTTCTGCACTATGCGTGCACGATGTCGTCGAGTATTATCGAGTTGTTGTTGTTGAAAGTCGGGGGTTCCTTGGGAACCACTTCTGCACTATGCGTGCACGATGTCGTCGAGTATTATCGAGTTGTTGTTGTTGGAGAACTTCCTTACCTAGCCTATGCTTCAAGGCGAGTTTCAAGCTCATCACAAGGAAGGATTTTTTCTTCTATTGGAGTGAGCAAAAGGTGGGAGTTAACGAGCTCTTTTCTTTTTTTATTTCTTTTTTGATTCCCTTCCGTCATTCCTTAAATCGCATAGCAGGTCTAGGGGGCATCTTATGTCTTTCACAATCCGATGGAAGTAGATAGGACTGTGTTGATTGAAGCTTTTGGTGCCTAGCGCCGCGGAATCCCCTTCTCCTCCTTCATCGTCATTGGTCCTTTCTTTCTCTTAGCTGCGACTTCCTCTCTATACGCAATTTATTTTTTGTGCTTTGTGCTGTAATCAGAAAGATGTTGTTATTCTACGATGTGGCGTTCCAGAAAGACTCACTTAACACTTTCTCATTCACACCGACCAGCTACTGAGTTATCACTTGGTATCGGAACTTTTCTCAATGAAGAATTTTCCCTTCGATGGGAACTCCTACTACTTCTATCTACCTACACCATTCTTTCTTTAATAAAGCTATTTCCCACGGTCAAGCCTAGTAGAGCTCCTAGTCTGACAAGACTAGCAAACATGCTACTAGGCCTAGCTACCATAAGAAAGGAAGGGAAAGCGAACCACAGAGACCATTTCACAAGAGCTGAGCTGAAAGAAGAGTGAATTACCCCCGGGTGACTGAACTGCAGGGATTTCTATTTAAGAGCCGGGTGAGCTACCTTAACGGCACCCTGGTATTCCTTATTTTTTTGATAGCACAGGTGATCCCTAATGTTTTTTTGTAGCAGCAGGTGATTCCGCTTAATGGCTCGCTTCAACTAACAAAGATAGAATGAGTAATGAAAGTAGCTTCAAGCTTCAGTTAGTCGTGGAGTGATTTCAGGGAGGGATGGCGGGGTAAGAAGCCCTCCCCGAGGCCGGAAACTCCGGTCCTTTGATTTCAGGAGGGATGGGCGGGGTAGAAGCCTCCGAGGCAGAAACTCCGGTCTTTGAAAGGGGCGTATCGGGGCCTGAAAGTCTTATTGCATCTATGGCATCTTCTAGACTCTTGATCGGATTAACTATTCCTCAAGTGCCACAGCTGCTCTTCCTGGTCGAAAATCCTCTACTTATCGAATTCAAAGAAAGACATTCAAATAGTGAATCTATCCCACTGCTCTTATTCCACAGTCTTTAGCACATAGCAGTCGACGCAGTACTAATTCCTGGCGGTTCCGCTAATCTTCCTATCAATTCATTCCTAAAAAACCCGACAATCATAGACTTGATTTAAATCGATCCCACGCCTGTCCCGAAGGCAGATGAAAGACAAGGCAAAAAAAAAGGCAACATAGCTGAATTAGCATCGATTGAATCACAAAGCAAAGATTTTTTGTTCAACTATGGAAGAAGATCAAACTAGGGCTAGGGCTATTTGAACAAAGCCGAATCTGTGGACATTCCATTAGCATTACTTTCACCGCCTCAAGGCACCGCTGTTGAAGAAAGAACTCCGAGTGAACAAATCCCTATTAGCTCTGAATCGGTAGGCTAAGTAAGTATAAGTACTTCCATTGGCTCAGGCTTTTCCTTTCTTTCTGACTCTTGAAGAAAGACAGAAGGGACGCGAAAAGAGTGGAAAAACCAGACCAGGACCCCCTAATGCGATGGATAAAAAGAATAGGGGGAAATCTGGCCTAAGAAGAAGGTCCTAAAAGTACTTTTCACAAGAACATCCACCGGCAAAAAGGTGTTACCACGGAAGAGGCAGAAACCAAAGCACCTCATTTCTTGGAATAGGAGGAGGGGCGAGGAAAACGACAATGTTTTTTTTTTGAAAATAAAAACAAGTACCAGAGTTGAGAAAAGCAAGAAAGGAACCCCAAAGGAGTTCAGGTTTACCGAGAAGTAAGATTTGTTTAAACTCTGTGTAAAGTTGAGCAATGAAAGATGGGTCCCCGGGGCTTTTTTCCTTTTTGAGGAAAGGAAAGGAGTTTGGGCTAAACCTAAGGAAACTCGGAACGACCTTGAAATCTGAAGGACACAAAACGGATAACTGGCATAAGAACCTGTCAAGGAGAAAAAGAACACGTACTCCTCTTGAGCAAAATAACGCCTGAAGAGACTGGCTTTTCGCTAATAGAAAGGAAAGGATAATCACACACTTCGCTCTCCCCTGCATTGGTGGGCGCAGGAGATTGATAGAAGAACCGGCCGAAGTCAGTTGGTTGTGTTCATCCGCGGGTTAAGCTGGTTTGGAAGGGATTGCTTTCCTGGCCCGTCTGTCTTCACTTCTTTTCTCTTCTCTTTCCTCTTTTTATAGAAGGATAGAGGGAGACTGCCCTACACTGAGCACCAACCGCCCTAATCTCGAAAAAAAGAAGTACAGTACGCGGAAACTGCGATCATCCACGGAACTTCTCCACCCTCTGCTAACAGCTTTCTTTTTCTCTAGATGTAGTTTTGATGAAACAGTGCTCCTGAATGAGGCCTTCCCCTTAATCATATACATAATAATCATATATAATAATCTAACTTTTCTGGAAGGGGAATGAGGTTGGGGGGGAATGCCAGAGTGGGGTTTGGGGCTTCACTTTCAATGCCGAGGCCATTATCCAACAAGCAAACTCCTTGCCAAAGGCTATATTCCTTTCCATTTTAACTGAATGTGGAAGGATCGAAAGACCAGACCTCGTTCTTTGGGGGAATTTTTTCATCAGTGAATCAATTGGAGCTACTAGCCATGAATGTCCCTATGTTGTCCCATGTGCAAGTTTCAAGCTTTCCACCGAAAGTCCCATGTGCAAGCTTTCAGCTTTCCACCAAAATGCTATGGGAAGCTTCGACCAGTTTTGTGAGTAAAGCATTCCGATGTTCCTTTGAAGGAAGGCAGGCAATTCAGTTGTTCAAGAACACGCTTTGCTTGATGAGCTTCAATATAGAATCCCTAGCTAACAAGAACGGATAAGAGAACTGCTTTTGAAAGAAGACTTGTTCGTAGAGAATGGTTCTGTCCTACTTGACTTTTTTATGATTGATCCAAATCTCGTTCACTCTGTGAGATAAGGGATCTAATGTTAGGGCTTAGTGACTCCATCTCTCTTGCCGGCTTAGCCAAACTAATTGAATTCGAGTCATTGGCTTCCTTTTCCATTTCCATACTAAAATAAAAAGAGCTAAAAAGGAGCTAAATCGAGATGGTAGACTAGATTCATTTCCGCCAGCAACGAACAGTTGGTCCGGCCCATATCCGGTACAGAAGATTTTATGTGTCATCTTTTCATAAACTTTATAACTCTTGATAACCACTTCATTTTTACAGTAGGGAAAGGAGCCCCTCAAACAGTTTCTGTATACTAACTTTCCTAGCCAAGTGGGAAGCAATCTAGATGATCAAGGGATTTTCCAAAGCTTTCCCGTTCTAATAGGCAAAAAGCCGGGATTAATTGCATATGAAAAGCACACCTAATCAGATTGGATGCGCAATCCGTACAGTAACCACAAGAAAGGAAAACTATATTGACAAGGGAGCAAAGCGAACCAGAGAGCATTTAGAAACAAAACGTGTTGCCTCTAATTTAAGTTCATATGTCTTACTCGATCCTTACTTTATAGTCTAGTAAGCCCCTTCCTGAAAAAAAGACAAATAGCTCTCTTCTGTATGACTTCACTCCCCTATTCGAGCTAAACCAGCAGCGGAATGACATAAGCCCAATAGACAGCTAACCTTTCTCGACTTATATATACAGCATAATATCTGTTGTGAAATCGATCCCACCCGAGGGTATGCCCCGCAAGACTCTCATCTTCCTAGCCGTTCTTCATCATGCGCCACCGAAAAAAACGCTAAGCCCTGCTGCTCCAGGATATAGGTATCAAGGTTGGATAACGAGACGTCGCAAACAAAACCTGTCACCAAAGAGTTCTGGCATATACTATTCATAGCTTTGAGGACATCCTATTTCCAATTTCTAATACTAAATTGCCCACGTTCACGCGAAAAAAGCAGAATACAAAAGAACTACTTTTGTAAAGACGCTATTCTTTACCCCAGGATACAGAATCAGAAGAAAGGCCAGACACCCAGGCTACTTTACTAACTATGGTTCCATCTCCAACGTACAGCCAGGATTGAACGGCCCTTTGGAGTAGCAATCTCCCGGGTAAAGGGAGTTAAGAAACCCCATCCTCTCTCTATCTCTACCCACCAAAAACAATGGTCACACCATGGGACCCACGAAAAAAGGAATCCTCGGTCAATCCGAAACCATGTAGTGACAGAGTCCTAAGCTCTCTAAGAGGTATGCAATCCTACTTTAATGAAACTCTAATGCTGACCAGTTCAGTCACAGCCTTCTGTTTAATGGATTCCCAATTTATGAGAACAAAAAAGCATTGACTTTCCCCCCGGGTAGTGGTGGAGGGAGTGAGATCGCTTCCCAATCAATCACCTTCCCACAAAAGTGTTATGACCGAAATAAGATTGCTTGCTTCCATCTACAGTACGAGAAACTTATGATAACTTCTTTACTCTCAGGCTCAGGCTCAATTTCCCACAACTATAAACATTCAGAATGAAGTACTCATGGAACTATAATAAATACTAGTGGATTATATTTAGGCACATTTCTCAACCCAACACCAACAGCTTACCACTGGCATTGCATATCTTCTCTGTCTTCTTATCTCCCTAAAGCCCATAATCCCCCATTGCTCATTGAAAGATTTTCGTCCCGATCAGGATCAATTAGTGCCCTAAGTTGTCTTAAATCAATGCCTTCAATCCAAACCTTTCTTGATTCCAACTCTATATATAAATAATATAAAAAAGTCGGACTTAAGATTGAGAGACATTTCCTAAAAGGAAAGAGAGAGTATCGTGATGATTGACACATTAAATAGTAAAGTAAACATACCATACGGAAAATCACGAAAAGCAAAACCGTTAAAGGGCAAAATGACCTCAAATGCAACTAGAAAGATTAGTAGCTCCATTACTTTGACTCATGGATTAGGAGGATGCCTTCTATTTACCGCGAGAAGTAAGGTCTGCCAGTGCCAAAGTTCTAGACTATTAACAATCAAAGAAGTCGGCCTTCAATATGTAGAAAGTATCAACCGCCACTTTTTTGGTATCTCACACTAGGTCAATGAACTCGTACCACCTTAACCTAATAATTCCACGTCGACAAAAACTAACGCCACTCCATCCATCATATAGAATGAAGATCCATGTAGAGAGACGCTGGCTATCTAATAGAAACTGGAGTTCCCTACCAGGGTTTCTTGACCCAACCAGGAAAGACTAGAGATAGACCCGCCAACTCTAACATTTACTACTACATAACCTCCTTTATTCATAGAAACTAGAAAGCTACATTTCAAAAATTAACACTGGGATGAATAATCATAGATTCAAAAGCAAACAGATTTTATTAAGTTCACCTAGTTTTATCGTAGCTATTATTCTTATACCAAGATGCATTTTTCATTCGATTCACAGAAATTCCAATTGAAAAGACTTTTTCCTTTTTATTTGGAAAGAATAGTGTATTTTTCAAGATATATGAATTCAAAAAATCAAAATTAACAGAAGTGTTTCAAACAACGGTCCGGATCTCATTGAAACCAACAGGAAAGTAAGAATAACAAAACCAGCATTTCCTTTGCCTGGTGGTAAGGAATAAATGCACCACCACCCGGGACACTCCTCTCTCTTTTCATTCATCTCCGGTCAAAACAAACTGCAAATCAAGCAAGCAAGAAGAAAAAGAGAGGATAGGAGCATTGAAGAGATAGGCCATTTGAAGAAAGGGAACTAGACAAACCAACCCAGGCCTAACATACATGACAATTTTTCCGACACGTCCTTTCCTGATAAGGTAAAGATAAGTGACTGACTATCGGAATATTTACAGTGAAACGGAAACGAAAGAAGCTCCAATGCCAAATCAGGCAACACTAGCATAGATCCAACAGTAAAGACTACCTCGATCTCCTAATTACTTTGAAAAAATAGAAGAGAAGAAATGCACACAATATAAAATGAATGGGCACGCTCTAATTCATCATCGAGATTTATATAGCCAGACGGAAGAAGTAAAGAAAAATTAAAAAGATTTAAAAAAGACAAAGCGGATCCGCCTATTCTTAGCAAGAAGGCAAGAGAGAATGGTCAAGTAATCAGAGTAAAGTAAAAAAGTCTCATCCATTGGGTATACGAAACTTACGCTAATCTTCGCAATTCGAAAAATAATAGGGAAAAAAGAGGAAGATGCATGTATATCTATATTACGCAGGGTTACTGCGGCACATATAAGGAAGTGGAAGGTTAGCTTGGAAGTGAATAGGCAGGAGATATTATAAATAACTGGAAAGAGAAGGACAAGGTTTTTCAATTCCCCCAATCAACCGTTAGAAACAACAAGGCTTGAAGGCATCCGGCAAGCGCTATTGGAAACAGAATTTAATTCAACCGAACGGCTGCGAGTTCAAAACTGATTGGTGCCCTTAGTCCACTTATGACTACAGCTAATAAGTTAAGTTAAGCTTTAATCAATGGTAATGGCATATACAGCTCGCAATCTGTCAGTCTATGCTTCTCTGGATGTACGATCTCTATTTCTAATGAGATATCTTTCTAGAGAGGATTCAATGCAGTCTACAACTGCCTCTGGCTGTCAGCAATCACTCATAAGAAGGCAAGTGAAGCATGCGAACAGACTGAAAGACACACCAATCCATCTCAATAAAATATCATATTGCTAAAGGATCCCGAGCTACGACTGCTCTGCTTTCTTAGTTATCCAAAGCTGCTTTTTCTTTCTGGCTGAACATAGATGTCTAACAGGAAGGGAAAGGGAGAAGAAACAAGAGAGAGGGGAAGAACCGTACAGAGACACTGCACTAGATGACGCAAATGCAGGGAATGAAATTTATACTACCACTACATACCACACACCGTAAATCAGCTTATTACACACTGATCTGCTCCGTACCTTGAGATAGAACGAATGAAAGTTTATACAGTATAAAGTAGTAATATTACAGATAGCCCAGATCATGCCTCTCAAATCCAGAAAGAAAGCTCTCTAACACTAAGTTAGCCGCGAACCTCTCTAACAGTAAACAGTGAATAGACTTGCCTTGACTCAGATGCAGCGTATCAGTCTAATGGATGTGGAAAGATTCGTCTTGGATTACCGCTATCTCACTAATAGACAATGGAAATACAATGAAGAAAAACTTTCTTAACTCTCTCTTCGGGTTAAGCTAGACGCACCTCTTCTTTCTTTTGGAGCTGACCAATTCCACGTTGGCAGATCGCCTTATCCTATCCGTCCATTTCAAGGTAATCCTATCTTTCCGGTACTGCGATCGTTATTAAGTCTTAGACTCAAGATTCATAATGTGGCTTGAAAATTTGGTTAGCATTTTCAATCTATCCAGCTATGCCCAAGCTTTCCGAGTGCAATTGCACTTTCCTTTTCTAAATTTATTTTAAACCTTGCTCACTCGAGCAAGTGCAAATAAAAAAATGACTGTAGCTGAAGTTGTCCTTCAATTTTATCGAATCCTTCCTAATAAAACTGTTAAGTGAGTCTAAGAGAGTGTCAACCATTCCTTGTTTTATAAGGGCATTGTCTTTGCGCTTAGATAATTGGCTTTTCTGCATCTTCTCACTAGAAAAAAGAGCGAGTGATAAGAAAAGGATCTAAGCACATCCGCCCTTACCTTTATTAAAAAAAAAGCACAATGAATACCTTCCCACACTCACTTGGTTCAAGCTGCTAGACGACTTCTCAAGTTAAAAGCAGGCTGTTAAGCTCGATCAAGAACGTAAATGCTATTGTCCGACTTCTCCCGAACTTCTGAATCCCGAGATTCCTTCGATTAGTAGGTTGTTCCTTTGTCGAACTCTTTGCCATCGAGTCAAAGCTTTCCTCTCCATATTGAGTCGAGTTATCTCTTCCGCTCCTTTAGCGCAACTACGGTGAGAGAACAATTCTCGCTTACTAGGTCGTCACATAACATAAGAGAATATTGAATTATCTTTCAATACCACACTAGGAAGCCTAGCTACTTTCATTACCGAGTGCATAATTAAGAAATAAAACTTCGCTAGCAATTACTTTACAACAGACATTCAGATAATAGCCTATCTTTCTCTAGCCATGAAGAGCCGGCACTCACCGGGAAAGCATAGTTGGGGAATGCGGGAAGGAGACAAGACGAAAGGAGCTAAGATAAGAAACGAATTCCGCTAAAACCGAGACTCGAAAGACTCAAGGGTCAAAGAGATCAGAATTAGACGAAAAAGATACTTTCCTCGTAGATGGAAGAAACAAAAATCACAATATCTCTCTAGTTCCGGAACTCTTGATAAGCATTAGATTTCTATTGAATAATACCTTTCAAGGAAAAAGACACTTTCTTTATATTTTACGCGCTTATTTAGTATGAAAAGACGGAACACCCTCGGAAAAACCAACGATTATCGATTCAGTGCTTGGATTCGGTCCGGGTATAGAGAAGAGGTAAAGGATAAGGGGCGTATAGGCTTTTTTTCACTTCTTAGCCGATTGTTAACTTCAAGGCGTTAACCTCGTTAAAGCTAAATTTTTACTTCCTCTTTCTTTCTAAAGGTCTAGAGAGCCGTAGATGAAAGCCTTCTTCAGTACAACTCTTCTCCGCTTATCCACCGCAGTTCTGAATTGAGGCGGCTACTTGTTGGAAAAGAGAGATGGTTCAAGTTACGTTTCAGGGCTAGTGAGTTACAATAACGCCTCGTGAAGGGCAGACAGGGTCGTAGACAAAACCGTAATTTTCCAGAGCGACTTAGAGAAAAACAAAGCACTTCTTGTTTCGAAAAGCCGATGCGTACCGAGTTCCGGAGGTTGTAGAACAACTACTTCTTTGCGCGTTCTTTTTCCGTAGCCAGCTATGGAGACTCTAAGACTCTGCCGACCTTAGCCCAACGCAGGCGCTTTGATAGAGAAGTTCCCTATATCGGAGTTCTGATAGGGCGGAAAGGAGAAAGATCTGAATCCAATTTCCCTCTTGCACAGATAGCTAGTTTAGATATGGCAAGCGGTTCAAAGTCAAAGTGCCAGTTAAAGAACCAATTGTTGGCAGAGTTAAAAATATGAACGTAAAACGACTTGATTCTCTTCTTTATTTCCTCTTACTACTCACTTAGCTTATCTGGAAGTCACTATATGACCAAAAAGAGTACTCCTATCCACTATAGGGGAAAAGAACGCTCTCTGGAGAGGCAAGTGAAAGGGTATTGAACTTACAATGCTACAGGGCAACTATAGGGCTTATAGAGATAAGGAGGGGGCTATTCAGACAGATGCCGAGCATGTTAACGATCGGCTAGTTACCCGCTATGAAGTTCCATAGTAAAGGAACCTATTTCTTTGACTATTTCAGGGCTTACGTCTCTCTTTCAAGGTTCCAGTTCCCTTTTGGTAGTCTTTGGGCAGCGAGTACTGGTACATCAGTCGATCTTGCTCTAAAGCGCATTTCGCTAAGAAAGGTTTTCATTTTCCTTTCCCATGAAGTTTTTGTTCCAGGCCTTCTTAGTCAAAATGGCACTGATAGTTGAAGGGACGGGATCATGACTATTGACTTATAAGGTCAACCGTAACAATCGTGGAAGAGAACAAGAACAGCTGTAAGTTAAGGTTTTCAATGGAGTTGAACCGTGCAACGCCGAACCAGAGGAGGGGACCGAAGAAAGCCAGTAACGGTATGGGCAGGAGGAAAGAGCATTAAAGAAATAGCAGGTAGCGAGTAGCGTCACCTAAGAAAAGCCGGCACTCGAAGAAAAACCAGTAGTTCAGTTTCCGGTTACTCAGTTCCAGCCGCTCGTAGAAAGAGGTTAGGTTCGTCCAAGGTTTAGCCTCGTTTTTTTAAGGTTAAGACTTAGGGAGGCTGGTGAGGACTAGAATCGGTAAAGAGGTCAAAAACTAGAGGTATGACTAGAAGTAGAAGCGACTTCCCCCTGTTGAAAAGAAGAGTGCCTGTTGAGAGAGTAGCTGTTCTTGCTTGCTCCTAAAGACGAATAAGCTTTACTATGCTTTGCCTGAGATGCTACAAATCCCCCATATTAGGGGATGATATACCACTACATTATGACATTGTCTTCACTCATTCTTGACTGCTGAGGCTTGAGGCAGAAGAACTTCTCTCTTTCCCCATGTCAGTTGCTTCTTCTTTTCCATTTTTATTGGGTTTCGAGCTTCTAAAGGATCTGTACTGCCACAGTTAGTGAGTAATAAAAGGTTCAATCAAATCCAGACAGTATCGTGGAATTAAAGCGATCTCTTTACTGATTGGATTCTCACTCAGATTGCTGCACTCATCATGCCGTGCAAATGAATTGATTTCAACTCATACTCAATACAGATAGGAACCCGTAAACGAATGAAACTATTGAAATAAGTGAGAAAGGGTCCATTTCTTCACAAGCTATAGTCCAATTTTGGACGTAAGTACCGCAAAAGACGAAGAAACGAAACTCATTCATTGTGATTACCAAAACTCAGGTTTGGAAGCTTAAAGATTGACTCTGGAACAAATAACTAATATGTAAAGTGTTAATTAAACTCATCACTGCGATGGTAAGCACCACTGCTTTCTTTTTTCCCACCGGATAAAGGCTAACTTGCATCTGCCATTTTTATAATGACGTTTCCAATACCTACAGCATTCTAACCGAACCACCGCTAAGGTTCTTATGACTCCATCTATCTGCCGGTTACCAAGTACTGATTCTCCGAAGAAAGAGGATTCTGATCCCCGGCTGTCGAAATCCAGAGGAACCTTTTTTAAGCAACATGCGCAGGAATGCGATACCTAAATCAAATTTAAAAGATTATATATTTCTTAGACATTGTTTCTAGTTGAAACTTGCTTGTACATAGGATAACCTACCCCTTAGAACTAGCATCCTAAAAAAAGCATTCCATTCCCCCAGCAATCGAGAATGGCAGTTCCTAAGCCAAGCCTAATAGATAGAGCGAGCGGCAGATCAAAAGAACCCTCACCTATTTCTAGTCATAGCCTTAAAAGCGTTGAAAGGTCTAAAATTCCAATAGCCGAGTTAGTTCCAGTAGCACGACGAACAGTTAAGGAGGTGCAACGAGCCAGTTCCACCTCATTCGGAACCAGGAAAACTCTTTGGATCTAGGTTTCCGCCTTTCCTGAAACCAGAATTGGAGCAGTAGCCGTCTCTAAGGAGCCTGATTCTTTCTATTTGGGGTGCGCTTGTAGTATTGGTTATCTTACGGCAGGAGCATAACTTCTGCACTCCTCATTTGGTGATAGTGGACCCTAGCCAATGACATCTCTCTCTTT
>NW_023591140.1:2957303-2978063 GCF_014843425.1 Jatropha curcas | reverse complement strand
AAAAAAAGAAAAAAAAAAAAAAAAAAAAAAATAAAAAAAAAAAGGGGGGGGGGGAAAAAAAAAAAGGAGGAATAAACGGCAACATAAAACCCTTTTGTTTTTTTTCGGCCGGGCCCCCCTGAAAAGCTCCCGTCGCGAATGGCCGGCGGCCTCGAGCCGGCCTGGGTCCGGCGGCCCCGCAGCCGGCTGTCGCCGTTGCGGCCTGCCGCCGCCTACCTTCCCGTGATGAGGGGGCGGCCGTAGTCCGTTGTCAATGCTGGCAGGCTATACTGCCGCCGTGAAGGGGGGCCGGCCGCGCCCTCGCAAAAGCGGCCAGCGCCTTTCCTAGTTTTTACGTTCCCAGAGGCTTTTTTTGGGAGTTTTCCGGAAACCTTTCAAAAATATTCCGGAAACCAGTGGCCGCGTCCTCGCCGACGTCCCGGACTTTTTAAGTACCATATGGCATACCTCCGGTATAATTTCCCACAAATGGGCTCTGGTCCGGCCGAACTGTTTGCAGTCTGGGAAACTGGCTTTTTTGAGCCTCAAAATTTGGAGATCACAGACCGGCACTAAGGACCCTGGGTGGGTTTAAAGGCCCCCGAAGCCCGTAGTAAAAGCCTAACTTTTTAAATCTCACATTCTTTTCATCATATCGGATTCCAGGCCCATTAACTTATTTCACAATATATCCAATACAATTCATATATTTACATGGACTTTTATATTTATCTTACAACGCCCAATTGAAATACAATGGCGAAACTCTACTTTTACATTTACATCGTTATTTCTATCATTAACAGTGCTTCCTTATGAAAGTGGTTGATGTCAACTCCATAGGGCTTTTCCTTTCTTTCTATTACCTGAAAAAAATAGTAGGCAGGGGTTGAGCGCCAACTCAATGAAGTAGGGTTCAGATGAACCCCTCTCGCCCCACATAATCACAACCAGATGCTACTATTTTTATCTGGTACGCGATTTAATTATATGATCATGCAGTTTGTCCCATACAAATGGTAAATAAAAAGCAAATCACATTATGAACCATCCCCACCTTCATATAAATCATATCACGTGGAATTAGCCAGTGGCGCCACCCTGAACCCCAACGAGTTGTCCTCTCAATGGCTCACCCTCTCATACATGTGCCACCAGGGAGCCGATCCCTATACGACCAACTGGTCAAATCCCTCCACATGACAGTCCTCTCATTGTTTTTTTCATTCTCTCCTTTTATTTTTCCATACCAACATGGAGGGCAACCCGATGGTCCTCCATCCAATCTAGATTATTAGGGCGCACAACAGGAGGCCCCGCTGCGGGCTGTATCAAATCTAATTATCAGGTGTGTATACAGAGGCCATCTGTGGTTCTTATATAATCCATATCAAATCAGGTGCAACAAGAGGCGCCGATCCCAATTTACCCGGCTGACGGTCCCAAATTCAATCACATCATATTCAGGATCCATATCACATCGACCGGTCCTGCACAAACACCATGATGATCACTTATCCCAATTCCCACACACACAAGGCCACAGCAATATCACAACACAAATAATCAAATAATTTTTTTAATTATCAACAAATAGTGTAAGCACAATATGGCAATTCAACAAAATAATGCAGATAGAATTTAGTCGTGAATGCATGGAATGCAGGGCGGATGATACTAGTTTTATCTAAACACTACTACTCACTGTTTTTAATTGTCCTTAAATAGGACCTCTTTATTATTGCTCCATTCTCAAACTTTTGTCCTTAATAGGCCTCCTAAGGAGATCGCAAAGCCATCTAAGAAGGAAAATTTAGTAAGAATTTAATTCAAGAAATTAAATCCTTCATTCGCTAAATAATTAAAGTCGTATTTAATTTATTAAACTATATAGATTCGTACTCTTGTTTATGTGGTTTATTTATTTTCTCTTTCCATATAAGTGTCATTATAATTTAATGTTCCATAATAACAATAAATCATTAGCAACAATTAGTCCTATGATAATTAGGTTATATAAAAAATTTTAGTTATTCCCTTTTAATATTTTAACTAGTCCAGCTACTTTTAATAATTCTCTTTTTTTCGAAAATTCCCAACAATTACTCATCTCTACAATATCAGACTGTCCTAATAATCACAAATTACAATATTATTGACTTATAGCAACCATAATGTACCTTAATTATTATTATCCTTTTATAAATTTTAATTAACCAATAATTAACAATTATTCAGTTGGTTGATTAATTTGGAAATTTAAGCATTTATGTTTTTGTGAAAGTCTTTAAAATTATCCATATAACTACCTAGAAGTCGATTCTCTACATAACGATGTTCATATATTTCAATTATCTGTATTTTAAATTCCATAAAACTCCAATTTCCTACTAATTCAATTAATCTATATTTATTTAATAATTAATTCAAGTTTTGGAACTTTAAATATCGAAAATGAGCAACTAGGCTCTTACAATGTACCGATCGAAATCAGATTTTTCATTTTCCGTGATGCCACGCGAAGAGGAGATCCACTCCTGCCCTCTTGAAGTCCTCGCGACTGCCGCCGTCGCTACCGCTGTGCCGTGGGGGAAAGTCCAACCGCCCCAAAAAATTTAACAACGATCCACCATTTCGATAAAAGTTGCCAAGGAGTCCAGAATCTCCCACAATTTGTTTTGAGCCGTGGCTCGTTTGGCCCGCAACCAAGCCCGCAGTTTCCTTCCACCGCTGTCATGGTGGATCCTCAAATCTCAGGCAAAATTGCAAATCGGTGGAGGAGAAAGGTTTCGTGTGGTAGAAGAGGAGTCCGATCGAGACCGATCCCCGGCACTGAAGTCGACGAGCATTCACGAGATTTCCCGAAAATCGAAAGAGCAGTGCTGTCGGAGCAAGCGAAGCTCGATCCGCGCCGCTTTGAAAGTCCGATCGGAGTGAGGAAGGTTGGTAGCCGTGTCCATGCATCGCCAAATGAATCGATCGCCCCCCTCCATCTTCTAAATGGTGGCCAGAAACGAGAAGGAGAGGGAGGAGGAGGGAGTCGCGCCAAACTGAAGAAAAAGAAGACAGAAGAGAGAAAAGAAGAAGGAAAAGAAAAGCAAAGCCTAAAGCTTCTAGAACATTTCGGTTTCGATTCGAATCGGTTCGGCTAGTTTAATGATTTGGCTCGATTCTTGCTCGATTTGTAGGTTTTTCACTTGGTTTTCGGGTTATTCCGTGTGGTTTGTCGAAAAATCGATTTGAATTGCCCGGGTTGGTTCGATTTATTTTGATTATTTAGTTTGGTTAGAACCTTTTTCTCCAATTTACTCAATAAAATATTAATGTAATGAATATTTGATTTTAGGATAATTAATTTATATCCATTTTAAATAGATTATAAGGCTGGGGTTTCATTTATTTCTCGAAAATTTAAATTGTTTTCAAATCGAAACATTCGTAACGTATATTTAGGTTTGAGCCGCAACTCGCAAAAAATTTTGGACTCAAAATTAAGATTATTTTGATATTTAATAGCCCATATAGTTGAAAATCCGAAATTTTTAATTTAAATAAAATTTAAAAGTTTCAAAAATAAGAAATCGGAGTATTTCATCTGAATGATCAGGAAAATTTAGGAGTAAAAGCAAATGAAGTTTAAGGAAGGAGCCTTATATAGGCAAGGCAAGGCACGAAAGGTCACAAATATTAATGAAGCAAACTTTTGAAGTTGCCCCCTTGACAACGAGCTAGCACTTCATTCTATTCAAAAAATGAAAGTTGTCTTTCTTTGACGGCCTTGTGGCAAGAAAAGCAATAATTAAAATAAATTATTATATATAATGTAATAAAACAAACCATATAATTACTATATTTGGAATAATTGACCAAACAACTAGAGAGGAGACTATTGATAACAATACATATAAATATATTTAAAATTAATATATTAATTAAGTTATAAAAAACTGGACTCCTAAACAAAACTCCAACTCAGCAAGACACCTAGAATTCTTACCGTCCTTATCCATATAATTCTCCTTACTCCAATATAAATATCAAAGATTCACCCAAAAAATAAAAAAAAATAAAACACCCACTACATAATTTACTCACATACTCAATTTCTAAGAGCATACATTTAAAGCTTGTCGACAATGTGTGAGAAGAATTTCTTACGATTTGCATCGATAATGGTGATGGTAGTGGTTTTTGCCGAAGGCAAGAACACAAGGTAAGGCTTTTCCCTCTTCCATCTTGTAAGTCATGTTACCTTTTGACATTAATAAAAATATCGTGAACTATACATAAACAAGGCTATTTCCCTCAAAACCTTCTTTAATATATTATAAGTTGTAATATTTGACATTCATTTGACATTCCATGTTTTCTCCATGTTATGTTTCATATTTTTAGTAAACTGAAAGGAATATTATGGAAAAATATTAATATGACACTACAGTATGAAATAATATTATCTATATATGAATTTTTTTCAAGCAAGAAGCCTTTACTTACCATCAGACTTTTTACGAGTTGGCCAATAAAAACTTTAGTTTAATTATAAATATAAGACAATTTTCCAATTAGAAATTTTTAATAATTAAAAAATAAAAACAAATATTTTAAATTTTAATTAGGAATGGCGATATTTATAAAAAATTAATTCAAAGAATTTTAACATTAAAAAATTTTAAGTTTTATTGAAAAGAAAAAAAAATATTTTAATAATTCTTATTAATACTAATAAGACTAATATTTGAATGCATTTACAAAAATCTTATATTTTAATAAATAATTGTGAAACTCAATTAAGATGTTTGAAATTCAATTAGCAATTTATATTAAACAAATAATAAAAAAATATTTATAATTTTTAAAATATTTATATAATTATATATAATGAAAATTTAAAATAACAAATGTATATAGCGGTACAAACAACGTTGGCATGCATGTTTTATAAAATTATTCAAAAATAGCGAGGGGAACATTGGAGATTAACTAAATGCCTTACTAAATTTTATAGATTGATAAGAAATCTTTAACAGCTTTAATCTAATTGATTGGGAAATACTAAAGGTAATTCCATTTAATTGGGTGAGAAATAAAGGAATCCTTCCCTTAATTGAAATTCTTAAATTGAATTTAATACTCCCTAATAATTAAATTAAATATCTTCTTTGAATAAACTAATACCAATTTATCTTTACAAGACTAAGTTTGCCTTTTTTTTTTTTAAATAGGCTAAAAAATAAAATAAAGAAATTATTATTTAAGAAATCTTAAATTGAATGAATATATTATTTTCTATTTAAATTTAACCGCATTCTATTAAAAAATAAATTTTATAAACAATCATTAAAGAATTTTAAATATTTTTTTTTGGAATATGGTTAACATTATTAATAAATATTATTAAGAGTAACATATTGGATTTTAACAATTTCAATTTATGATAGTACATCAAAAAATTTTATGATGGTAGAATTAAGAGGTGTTTAGGAAAATTAAAATATTTGATTATGTGAATTTTGTTTTCTAAGAGAGGAAGCTAATATTTTCCTATAAATTAATGAAAGGGCTAATTTCCTAAAATATTTTATTATTATTAATTAAATATTTTCATTTACATTTAAATTACAATTTTTAAATTAATAAAATTTTTTTTTTTTCAAAATTAGATTTTTAGATAACATAATTGTCTGTGCACTAAGAAAGAATTTTAAATAACAATATAAAATTTTCCTCCAAAATTGTTTATTCTCCTTCAAAACACAACAAACAGGTTTTATACACTGTTGAGTTTTGTTATACTACTGTTGAGTTTTTACCCTTTGTAATTATACTAAGTTTTCTCATACAGTCATAAATATATAGGGTCGGTGTCGACATTTTTATATAATTGTGCATTGTATTCTGTAATACTTTTGCTTGCACTGATCATATTATTGTAGTATTTTTTATTTAACATTGATCCCAAAAATTCCTTTATAATCTAAATAAAGGAGAAAAATTCATATTTTATGTAACTCAATATTCCTATTTTATCACGATCCGTTTCCATGGCCGAGACCGGCACTTAGAGCCTATAAGTTAAGACTCTCAAACCCGTAGTAAGCCCTAGCTACAAATTTCAACTGTATCAATGTGGAATTCCTAAGAGCAATTAGCCCATATTACATGCGAAAAATTAAATTAACTAATTAATTATACTTATAGCCCCAAACTTCCATTTTAAAACATTCATAAATCGGGCCCAGTTTTAAAACAATACATACCATTTTATAATATGGGCTCAATATATATTTCATTTATATTAAAACATGCCTAAAGGTATATAAATCCTACCAACTGGCGGAATTCACTAACAGATAGATTCTTGTTACATATAGCTACATAACTTAAATAATAGTACACTCTAAAAATTAATTTTCTAGCTTCTACGGGAAAAGAGATAGAGCTTTAACTGAGATTTAGAAAATCTACTTCCTGAAAGGTTAAAACAGAAGATGTGTGAGTTTATTAATACATTAATAATTATTGCACACAACACATAATCCACAAATGTGCAAATGTTTCAATTTAATGCATCTGACTAGTTATATGCTCAAGCAAGACAATCACATCAAAGCATCATAACAGCAAACTCATATTATTAACATCTTCACATAATCACATCACGGTGAAAATTGGTCTATGGCGTCACCGAACCCCCGATGAGCCGTCCTCTCACATGGCCCATCCTCTCATGAGTGTGCACTAGGGAGCCGATCACCATACAATGGCCGCGGTTTAATCACTCACTTAACCAGCCCTCTCATTATTTTTCCATTCCTCTCTTTTCTTTTCCCATACAACAGTAGGCACCTGTGGGTTTCCATATTCATCATATCATAATTTCAGGTGCACACAGGGGCGCCAATCTCCCCATACCTAGCCCAACGGTCAAATTTCAATATTTTCATCAATTTTCTAGGACCGTCCTCATAAACCTATAAGTGACCGCTCATCCCAACTTTCACACAAACAAGGACAGAATAAATCAACATTCAACAACAGTAATCAAGCATTGGTATTAATCAGACACATGTTCAAATCAATTCAACACATAATGCAAGTGCTTAATTAGACATCCATATTCAACATGCAATAGTAAATAAGTATAAATAACAGTAATAAAACAATAATAATGAAAATAAATAATAATAATAATATAAATAATAAAATACTTTAATTTCTTTAATGTATCAAGTTCAAGAAATTAATCTAAATAAAACCTATTAATTTAATTATGTTAAAATTAGGACTAGCCTAGGTTCTATCAAAAATTTTAGCAGAACTTCCCCAAAATTTGATTAAACCATAAATTCCCAACAATGCATTTGCATAGCCTATCCTTTGGGCAATTCAAAACAACTTAATCCGTCTGCCATAACTATTATTCATTCTTTAATCATTTACCGATTCACGAGACCCATCCATCAGCAATCAATCAAATCAAGTAACCCATTCGCTTCAGGCTATATATTCAAATCTATCAACACAGCACATGTATGCATTTAATAGCTCCAAACCAATTTAATTAACAGTTTATATTAACCTTTTCGATGCAATATTTCAATAATATTATTTAATTGACCTATAATTCATTACCAAAATAACTAACACTTTTATCATAAAACTTGTTTTTGTGGCCAAATTAATATAGCTACTCATTTGATAGTTTCTAGACTTCTAAATCATTTAAGAAAACTTCTCTCAATTACATCTTTAAACTTCTCCATTCCTTAACTTCCGGTATAACTCGTTTATGTTATGCATCCTCTAAAAATTCTATAAGCTAGCCACCATAACCCATGCTAATTTTTAAATTAAATTTTTAAAGACATACAACACCTACTACATAACTCAACTCACCCTTTAACAAATACCACTTCCTATGGTTAGTTTATCTAAAATGACCCTCATATATTTGGAAGTAAAGATTGACCACGAAAGACATAGGTTCTTCTCCACCTAACTCATATACATTGTACAAATTGATTTATACCATATTCTAAATATATCAACAATTCCTAATAGTTTACGTTTTAAGTTTAAGTATCCTAAAACCCCCCCAATTAATTTCATAAACTTTCAAACCTAATATTTCAAGTTCTTTTCCAATTATTGTTTAATCCGAAATCAACTAAATTGCTGCAATAAATTTTTCATTTGGAATTTATAACAAAATTTAGGATTGGGGTCGTAGAAGTGTACCAATTGAAATCGGACAACGATTCACGATCATCGTGAAGAGAGGAGAATTCTGTCCCTTGGTGGCCTCACCGGGGCCAGCCGCCAGTCGCCGAACCCCGCCGGCCAACCTTGCACGGTGGCCGAAATTCATAGCCTCTGTTGGAATTTGAGCGTGCGCTTAACCACCAGACTCAAAATTCCACCCAGGAACTCCGAAATTCATGCTCCGTTTGTGGCATTTGGTGAAGCCTGTCCGTCGGAATCGGGCTGACAGCCGCTCCAAACGCGGCTTCAATGGCACTTCCACCTACGGGCTACATCTTCAAAGTTAAAGGAGGGGAACATGTTTCTGGAGGTGAGTAGAGTTCGATTGGGACCCTTCCCAGCGTCTGAAGAGTGGACTGAACGGCGAGATTTCGTCGGAATCGAAGGAGAGGGTGCCCTGTCAAAGGAGACAAGTCCTGATTCACGCCATCGAAGATCGTTCCGCGTGCCTGGAGAAGACTGGCGGAGGGACCAGCGCCTCAGGACGGGTCGACCGCCACCTTACTTCTAATCGGCGATGGTCAGAAATGCAGTGCACGGGGGAGGGGGGGTGGTCACGCTGGCCTCCCAAGAAGAGAACAAGAAGAGAAAAAAAAAGAAACGGTCATTTTCTGGGCTATAATTCCGGTTCGATCGACTCGAATCCCCGGTTTGGGCTCAAATTCAATGATTCTATGGCTCAATTTGGCTCCGGTTTTTGGGCTTTTTGCCTGGTTTTCAAAATTTCAAAGCGGGTTTCAGAAAATTGCTTTCCCAAGCCAGTCCATTAAGTAAGTACCAATCAGGTTAGCAGCAATTAAAAAGTGTGATAGCTTTGGCTAAAGGGAATTGGAAAGTATCCTAGGTAGCAGGCGGTATCTTAAAGGAAATGAGCATTTTTATGGGGCACGAACGATCTAAGAAGAAAGTTTGGACTAACGATCAATGTATTGACCATGCCTGTTAGCGCTTGTGCCAGAAAGGTTTCAGTATCAGTAGGACTTGAAAGTGGTAGTCACTTTTAATGTGCTTAGAGTGGGCATGGAACACAGGCTTGGCCACCAGTGGTGGGTAGCGCTAGCAGCCTATTCACTCAGCCTAGGGGATAAGACTAACCTAATTTCCCTATTCACTTGAACCTAGCAAAGAGAACTGGGCTAAACCGTCTTCAATAGCAGTTGATTCAAAGGGAAGTTCTTTTAGAGCCTCTAGAGCCTATTCTCCTGTCTTGCTACTCGACTCGAAAGTCGAGTGGAGCAGGTTTGGTTTGACAAGTCTTTTCTCAGAGTCTGTCGTGGGGATCATCTGTTGACTTAATCGACTAAGAAGCCTTGCTCTGCACTCCTGGACAAAGCACGAGGGCATAGTCCAAGTAGAACTGGGTTGCGCTGCTTGATGCTTTCGATTGAAAACAAATTATTGGGGGCCTACTACTTACTTCCTAGGACATTTGATTCTGCAGCTCGAGTACGGGCATGGAACAAATAGGGGTGGGTAGGCCCACCACCATACCTACACGTATCGACGCGAACCCCCTCGTACACGTATAGACGCGAACCCCCCTCGTTACTGTACGTGCGACTCTCACCACATACGGCTCGCACAAAGACTCCTAAATCCATCTCGAGCCTTCCTAAAAAGGGAGTCTCTGATTGAAAAGTATGTTTTTCCTAAAACTGAAGCCGATTCGATTATGTGAGGTCGGAGAGCCTTGCAATTGTAGTCAAGCTTCTTCTATCACTGTAGTTTACTGCTCCTCAGTGCTATAGAAAGAAGGGGTCAGGTAGCCAGACTTCAAAAGGGGGAAGAGAGAAGGAAGACCGAAGGATAGACATTTCCCATTCCCCGAAGTAGCCTCAGATGTCACCCAAAGCCAAGTCGGCCATAGTGATTAGGGAGTCCTATGTGGAAGGGCTCTTACTCAATGGATCAAAGGTATGCTGGGGATAACAGGCTGATGGCTCCTAAGCGCCGGTCTCTGCTACCAGGACAGAGTCATCCGCTTGTCCCTTCGCACGTGAATATTGATATCCCAGCATCAGAGCTCTGATTTCTTTTGACCTTGGGCCCTCACTTCTTACTAGCTGCTCTTCCTTTACCCTCGATTTGATGCCCTTTCTACGAGTAGAGTCGATTCAGATTATGATGCAACACCTGAAAGAAGAGGCCCTCGCTTCATGATTTCGAAGACTGGTGGGGCGAATACGGAGTAGAAGGGTGTGATTCCGAAGCATAGCTGATAGGCGGGCTAGCTCCTGATGAGCACCCAACTGCACTTATCAAGGCTACCCCTATGGAAAACTGGACTACTGTTCAAGGTCTGATTGCTGACCTTAGGGCAGGCCTTCGTTTGCTTCGCTTTCTAAGAAGCTACTTTAGCAACAACGGCTTAAGGATTAAGGCTGCACCGTCCACTACTTTTTCAAGACTATCCAAGGCTTTCCATTCTGCAAAGTGTATAGAGCTTGCTTTTCTTCAAAGATGAGCAAGCTTTGGAAGCCTGTTTAACCCTACGGATCCTAAAGCTTAAAAAATAGGTGTGGTAAATCCACAGTTACAGACCAACACATGTGAGAGCCGAAAGCTTAATGAGATGGAGAGGCGTGGTCCAAGAGAAGGAGATGAAAGCAAGAGTGCACTACTTGAGAACGTGGAGGCAGGTTACGATTCATGGTCAAGACGCCAAGCTGGAGACAAGGTATACCGGTTTCTCCTACAACAAGGCAAGTTACTATCCTCTTCCTCCCCGAACGAGACCACCCCGACCTTTTGCCTAATTTTTTTTTCTTTTTTTGGGGTAGACTGCAAGATAAGTCTCTTTGGCTTTCCATAGCTATTAGCAGAACCTTCTTCATACGGCGAGAGTCATTGGTTCAAATCCAATAGTAGGTAAAACCGACCGAAACCCCTGCTTTTGCCAGCATGACAGCAAGTAAGCACGGACTAGCAGCAAGGCTCGGCAGTTCCTACTGAAGCTCTTTCCACTGCTGCTGGGACTCACTCACTCACCTACTCCTTCTAATAGTTTCTTTTATCTACGGAATTCAAAAGGCGGCATCGACCCGCTTTGCGATACGAACAGACACGAAGAAAGAACGCAGGCAGAAGAAACATCCAAAAAAAAAAAAAAAAAAAAAATCGTGTCATCAAAGTCATTGAACTGTGTCACTGTATCAGAAACTGTAGCACCAAGTCTAATGTGTTTTTTGAGCCGAGAAACATGAAACAGAGGATGGATAGAAGAACCAGGTGGCAACTGAAACTTGTAAGCAGCTGGTCCAATTTTCTCCAGAACAAGATATGGACCATAAAATGTAGGATTGAGTTTCATGTGTTTTCTTGTAGCAATTGACACACTTGTCCATAGGGTTGCAGTTTGAGATAAACCCAATTTCCCATTTTACAGTTGCAGCTGGGGTAAAATCTGCAGAAAGGTTATCATAAAGGGCTTGGAAAAGACTCATTTCAATGCTGGTATGGTAAAAGTGTTGTACCACCATTGACGTAGACTTGACCATTTGGACCAAGAATTGGATTTGGCAAACCCATGCACCTTGAATATGTTTATGGCATGTAGAGTTCTTTTTTCAATGAGTTATAGAAAGGACATGTGGGTACTCAAGAGACTAGCTGTCCCATGGGCCTTCCTCAACATGTGTCTAGAGATGAACTCCTATCTATGTTACTAGAAGCCAAAAGAAAAAGGTTAGATCCTCATTTTGGAACTAATGCTTCCGATTTCAGTTTTGGAGATTGGCAAGGTAGTTTCTACTAAGTTCCCTGATTTGGCTTTCAAGAAAACTTTGCTAAGAGATCTAAAACTGACAGGATATGAAGATCTTTTAAATTTGGTGCTTCAATTCTACAAAGTTCCCTGATTTTCTTAAACCAACGTCAGTATTGGAGATTGGCAAGGTAATATCTACTAGGTTCCCTGATTTTCTTCAAAGAATACTTTGCTAAGAGATCGAAAACTGACTGGAGATGAAGCTTTGGAATTTGGTGCTTTAATGTTTTTGGGAAGTATTCCCTAAACGGGGTTAAAAAAATGAATAACTAAAAGAATGATAAGGTAGTTTCTACTGAGTTCCCTGATTTGATTTCAAGAAGACTTTGCCAAGAGACCTAAAACTGACTGCGGATGAAGATATTTTGAATTTGTGCTTCAATGTTTGTGAGAAGTATTCCCTAAATGGGATTAAAATAAATAAATAAATAAAAGAAAAACTTTTATAGCTCATGTATGCAAGTAATTCAGATGCAACGAGGTCGGTCCCAAGGCCCATTCTCGATACGAATTTAGGCCTCTTGGACAAGACTTTTGTCTCGCAGCATCTCTATAATGAGACTGTCTAACTCGGGAACTCCTAGCCTTATTATCTTATAGGATTCTTGTTAGGAAACAATCCAATCAAATTTACAAAATGGTTCATTTGCAACATGGCTTACTATCAGACTATTTATTATTTCATTAGTCTCCAAACTATAGCACCCTTCTTTGAATCAAGTCTTGTCTTCAACTTTGAAGTGAGGAAACTGAGATTGCAGGAATGACCTATCTTCCCAAGAGGCAGCAGCAGCAGCAGGCATGCTTTTCCAAAGAGCTAACACTTGAGAGACAGTAGCATTATGCCTGGTAATGACTCTAGCATTCAGGATTCTTATGATTCAAAAATCTAAGTCGTGAACTGTGGCATTGTGTCAGAAATATTAGAACTGTGTCCAATGTGTTTTTTGATTCGAGAAACATGCAACCGAGGATGGATAGAAGAACTAGGTGCTAACTGCAACTTGTAAGCAGCTGTTCCAATTTTCTCCAAAACAAGATGTGGACCATAAAGTTTAGGACAGTTCAAGTTTTTTCTTAGAGCAACTGACTCATGTATAGGAGGTTGTAGTTTCGGATAAAACGCAATCCCCCACTCTACAGTTGCAGCGGCGTAAAACCTGCAGAGAGGTTATCATAAAGGGCTTGGAATGGACTCATTTTAATGCTGGAATTGTAGGAACCATTGTACAACCATTCAGCTAGACTTATTACTTTTTTTTCTCCCAATGTGTTATACAAAGGACATGTCTGCGTCTAATCTGAAAGACTCAGCTCCACGGACCTTCCTCAACTTGTGTCTAGAGATGAACTCCTATCTATATGTTACTACAAGCTGAAAAAAAAAAAAAAAAAAAAGGCCTTGTTCCCAGTGCTTAGTGTGAAATGACTGAATGCTGCCGGGTCGGACGAGCCAATAACTCGAACGTGTTCGGTCTGTTTTTTGCTGCTGTTGGATAATCCTTTCTTTCAATAGTTATATATAATACAGCTATTAATTAGAACTGCTTCACAATGTCTTATTCAATATTAGAACTTCTTTATGACGGAAAGCTATTGTATTTAGAACTTCCTCATAAAGTTCTTGGTGGTAAGGGGAGAAGAAGCTGTTGAGGTGACCCCAATATCAATGTTTTTTCCTAGCTAAAAAAGGAAAGATTAGGTTGGCTTTTTCCAACCAAGAAAGGCATGGGTTCAACTCAAGTAAATATTTTACCTCCGTTAAACGAAGTCCTCTTGGGGACGCCTAAAGGAAGCAAAGTGAGGATAGAACTTAAATGAAGGGGAATAGAAGCCTTCCGATTCGTCAGTATTAAAGGAGAAGAGGAGCCTGAGAAGGAAGCTTGAATTAGGTCCTGAGAAAGTGCATCTATTCCCATGGAATCTCCGATCGGGAGCTTTTAAGGACTCGCTAGTGTCCAGGGAATTGACCGGTATCTCCCGTAAAGCCTCTTCGAGCTTCACTGAGGTAGTTCGACTAAGCTGGTTGAGAAGCTTTTCCACACTTTTTGAGTCCTAAGAGTGAGTTCTATGGAACTTCTCCACCAAGAAATTCGATCCATCATCTTGTCCAGAGGTACTCATTAAGATACAGAAAAGGGAGGAAACAATTCCTCATATAACTGAGAGGGAACGTGTCCGGGATAGGATAGGCGAAGACTGGATAGAATAGAAGATAGGGTATCACATTGCTGGACTTTCATGAGTATGTAAAAGGACATCAAATCCTGGATTTTTCGGAAGTCTTCTACAGAGAGAAAGTCCGAGATGGTTTAGGTAAATGTCCCGTGGCCTCCTAGCTCTCTTCTTAAAGATCCTAGCTTCTCTAATACCAGTTTTCGTGTCGTTTTCCCAGTAAGAAAAGCGCTTCTCTCTAAGGTTGAACCCGCGTTCTATGAAGAAGCAGATCTAATTAGATTGTGTCATAGATTTTTTTCTCCTCTGAGTTTTAAAGCCAAGCCAAAAGTCGATCGTCTCGAAATCTATTTCTTGGATAATAGAAATTTTGCCTACAGGGTTGGTGCGTCTGATCAATCAAAGGAAGCTAAGGTTACGATCTTCTACTGCTGGCTCCCCTTCGTTTTAGACCCTCTTTTTCTCTCATAAAGAAAGTGTTTCCAATCAAACCCGAACAGGGTACTCTTCGGTATTCTATGAAATTTCTTGGCTGTGAGCTATTCCTTCTTTCTATTTGCGTCTAGAATGCTCTATAAGTAAAAAATGGAATTCGGCCCAAGAGCTAGAGACTCTTTTTGACATTATTTAAGTCTTCATTCTGGCTTTGCTCTCAGTCAAAGAGGACAACTGTAACCCTCCTTCCTATCCTTTCTTCTCTTATGAAAATTCCGAATAACTTATAATAAATGAACTATACCCATCGGTATGGGATTCAAAACCCTCTCCTTTCTTTAGCCTTATTTCTGGAGAATAGATGTGAATAGGGTAGCTACAAAGGATTAAGCCTTTGAGGCCCCTAAGCTTGTAACGAAGAGTACTGTCCAAAAAGGCCCTAATCAATCAACTTCTAGGGATACTTTATTGTAAGTAAGTTTTGAACATGGAAGAAAGGGCTGCGATGCCCTGGAATCCCTATCATGCAAGTACGGCATTTGAAAGATTTGGGCCTAGTGAAATCGATAAGAATGAAAGATTGGGACTAAGCGAAGCTTCCCAGTGAGAGCTGGTACCGTCTCGAACATCAAGTTAAGAGGGGTTAATCGAACCTCAAAGTGAAGCATTCAATGTCCAGCGTCGGCTATAATGAAATGTCGGCTAAAGCAAGCATGCTATAGAGCTAAGCCATGATATAGAGCTAAAGCATGCCTATAGAGGCGTCAAAAATCCCAGAGTGCGCTTGCAATCAGCCCTCTTCTGGACGGAGCTGAAGGTCTCAAAGAGTCCAATGCCTTGGACATAGGGCAAGGTGAAGACGAGTGCGCTGCGCCATCAGCAAGTAGGGAACAATGCGCTATGAGATCAGGGTAGCGGGGTAACAAGAGTGAGTTTTTTCCATTTTGAAATAGAACGAGCTCAAGTAAAGAATCGTCTTTTCTTTTTTCCTATATTTGATAGGCGGGGCTTAGCTCTAGCGGGCTGGGCTTTTTGACCCTCACAGCAGCTTCTTCGAGACAACAGCCATGAGTGCAACAAGAGCTGATAGGCCCAAGAGTTTGATTCAATTGCAGCATTCGATGCCTATTCTTTCTAATTCTATATGTGGATTTTTCTTCCCACTTGCCTTAGTAGCCTTTCCTCCCCCTTCCCCAGCGCGGATTTCACTTACTACTTTGACTTTCCCTTAGGGCAAGAGGAATTCCGTGAGAAGGATCGGAACTTCTTCGTCTGCCCCAGGGGATCATCTGTTGACTTATCGACGCAGAAAGCCTTTGCTCTGCACCTCGGCTCTTCTTTCATGAGACTCGTGTAGTCCAACCTAAAAAGAGCTCCACTTTAGCAGGAAGTGACTTATTTGGTAAGCGGGAAGCAGATTGATTGATTGCTCGAAGAGCTAGGAAGACTATTCCTTTACTGATTGGAATGAATATTTATTGAAATGAAATTCCTTTTATTGCTTGCACGCTACCAGAAGAGGGAGACGTGGCCCTAAGTTTAGGTTGAGACGGGCCGGCCCCGAGCAGGCCCACTGGTCTTATGGCCCAAGAGGCTGGGTAGCAAACAGAAGTGTGGGTCCCAGTCGCCAAAATTGGCCTGTTAACATCCCGGACCAAAGACAAGCCGCTTTTTGGGTTCGGGAACTCCGCCTATCTCAATCCTTGGATGAGAGAAGTGAAAACAGGCAAACTCCGAGCTTAAGGTGAGGGGGTATAGATGTTAAAAAGTTGTATTCGAATACCCTTGAAAAGGACCTCTTATCTATCTTTCCTTTCAAGAAAGAAGCTAGAAGCCTATAGAATCCCTTGGTCCCCGAGCTTTCACTTTCCCTTCCATTAGGATCAACTTTCCTCCTTCGCGCCTTTGTGGCCTTCCTTTGAAGTGGCAACTGGATTTGCCTAGTGAAATGACTATCTCGATGGAAGCTTAGATAGGTCAGTGGAATTCTTTGCCAGTTTTGCTTTTTATCCCTTGAACCTAACGATTTTCATAGCCAGGAAGAAAGGCATTGATAGGCTTACGAGATCGAAAGGGTAAAGGAGTTCATTCTTGGACGGTCTGACTGGTGTACCCGGAATAAAAAAAAAGGAATTTAGGGGCCCGAACTAGAAAGCATACCCCATTTTATTTTGCCCCACCGAAGGGGCCTCTTTTCTTCCAAAAACCTTATCAATTACAGGGGGAAGAAGGTCAAAAAACCAGTACTATCCGGAACTACCTTCAAGACTAGCCTTCCTCGAATCAAGATCTGAGTAATTTTAAGATTTGATCTTAGCATTGGTAGAAATGAATTGAATTGGCTTGGGCTTCAATTCATAGACAGGTCCAAGGATATCTTCTCTCCAAAAGACCAAGATATTGCAGGGATTCATCCGAAAGATGTTCGACCTTCATCCCATCCATACGCAATCTCCGCCTCAATTTTTGATACACTAGTTGGACCTCTAAAACCAATTGGTTTTCAGGATGACAACCAAAGCTAAAGCCCCCGGTCCGAGCAAAGATCGTCTGAGACGTCTATGCGTGGGGCCATTGCTTGACGTCCCCTTGCATTCCAAAACAATTTGCAATTGTGGAAATTTTGGAAAATAGAGTGGGGTGGGGTGGGGCTTAGCCCCAAGTTTTGGATTGTGCCTAAGTTAGTCCCGCGCTCTTATCTTACCCAGGTGCTTGCCCTTTGTTTGCCTTGTTCGGAGGCTCCGGTTTCAAATCTTTCTCAAAGATAGATGATTGTGGTCCTGAGGGAGCTATTCGGATTCTTCATCATGATTATTGGAATGAAGAGGCCTTTGAGGACCTTCCTTCTAAGGAGAAAGCGCGAACTTGTCTCTTGTAATGGCAACCACTAAAAAAAGAGGGTTAACCATTGGTTCATTGGAATTCCGGGCCGGATGGATCCAGTGCATGAATCCGTAGAGGGTCTTGGATTTCAACAAAATTTTCTGTAAGGATAAACCTACCTCTTCCTGCTGTCCCCGTGAGGGAGAGCTAAAACCGCCGGTATTTTATTATAGGATGCGTTAACCGAAGGCGATTTTTCCAATAGCTAAATACTCCGATTTTTTGAAGAACAGGAAGTTTGGGGAATTTGTTTATCTGGTTCAAGCTCTTCGCCCCGAGGACCATCTTCCAATTGGTTTGCATGTAGCAAGCAGCACATCTGAATCACGAAGGCTAACTTTCAACCAATGGTAGCAGGCCCTGGACTTACTTTAAAAGCTTCTGGATTGGTTTGGGTATTAGCATGAAAAAAACCGGAGCATTATTTTGCAGCTTCAGCCAGACCAGCATACCTCAGTAGGTGCAATTTTGAACAATAGCCGCATTATATCAGCTAGCAGGCAATTGTTTCAGTGGGTATGACCGTATTGGTAGCATTGGTCTTGTGAACATAAGGCCATTCTCGGTGACGGGTTGCACCAGGTTTCCTTATCGCCACTTTGCATTCGTGACGGGCATGACGTTGTCGTCTGCAATGCGTGCAGAACTTAGGTTATTCAAAACAAAAAAAATTTATTGCTAGTGATCATATAAAGTAGATCCAATCCAAAACAGATTGGGGAAGGTTTTCCTTGAGAAGACAACTTCCTATTGATTTCATCCCCCACATATGTCAGCATAGCCATGTGTGGATAGAAGACGACCGACCTTGGAGCAGTTTGCTAAGAGGAATGTATAGAATGAAAGATCAACACCGATCAATATGACACAAAAAAAGCCTTCGCTACATTAATGGCTTTCTATATCAACTTCGTTTAGTTACTTTGGAAGGAAAACGGTGTTATAGTCCGTAGGAGTAGTTACCCAGTAGGCTATATTACCATCAATAGCAAGTGAACCTTACCTTTTTTTCGTTTCGTTAACAACCCGGAGGTATCTAAAAAAGCCCTTCCCATATTGGTCCTGTCCAACAAGATGTTGTTCGGATGTGAGCCTCAATCTACACTACATTAATTACACTTATAGAATGCTTACGAATCGCAATTCCTAAGCTATTCTGGCTGCTAGATCAGAGTCCAGTCCGGGTCCATGAAAGCCATTCCAGAAGCGAATGAAACTGGCAGATAATGAAATTGATTCACCTAAATCTTCCTCTTCCGCTTAAGATGAAAGCTCTTTCTACTGACACAGACTACCTCCCGCCCTTCGCCCTTACTCCTTCGTAAGCCTTACTCCTTCGGGAAGAAAGAGGGTAGCTTAAGGCTAGAGCGAATTAGAACAGTATGCCAGTTGCGTAGCAGAGATTAAGAAAATGAAGAGAATTTTAGTGACCCAAATGCTTTCTCCGGCGAAACAACTGTGGTTTTCTGGGAAAAGAGTAGAAGGAGCTGATCACCTTGTCCGTTAGGTGTACAAGCAATGCAGTGAAGGTGGTTTAGTGGATGTGAGGATTGCTGCAAGACACTATTGTGGAAATGTAATTAGGAAAATGGTGTTTAATAAGAGGTTTTTTGGAAAGGGAAAGAAGAATGGCGGACCTGGTTTTGAAGAAGCACAGCATGTTGATGCTCTTTTTAGAATTCTTGATCTTGATTATTCATTTTCATTTTGTTTGTCTGATTACTTGCCATGTTCGGAGGGCTTTGACTTGGGTGGTCGTGAGAAAATTATTAAAGAGGCTAATGGGATTATAGGAAAATATCATGATCCTATAATTGAAGACAGAGTTCAACAATGGAAGGATGGAACTAAGAAGGAAGAAGAGGACTTGCTTGATGTCCTTATTACTCTAAAAGATGATAACGGCAATCCTTTGCCATCGACATATGAGATTAAAGCTCAAATTACAGTAATTCTCACTTTTCTCTCCTTCTTCTACTTAGTAAAATGATTTATTTTATTTTAATTGGCCGGAAGAATCCGAAGGCCACTGCTCCACTAATCCAAATTCCTGCCGGACAGGCCCATAAAGGGGACAAACCGCTGCTTCCCAAATGTTTAAAAGGACCACACACACTCAAGGGTCGAACTCGAGACCTCTAGTTAAGAGATAATGGATCTCTGCCATCCCATTTCACTCTCAAGGGTGATTTGACTTATTTATTGATATTTGATCAATATTTAATTGACTTTAATTGATTTACTCCCTCCGTCCTATTTTATTTGCATGGTTTGACAAAACACCATATTAAAAGTTTAGTCCACAAAAATTATTTTGCATTTTTTTATCCTTAACTCATAAGATATTAATCAGAGTCATTCATTTAATGAACAATTATAAAAGTTATTATAAGAAAAGTAATTATTTAAATATCTAAATTTAAAAATCTCATAAACATCTCGGGACATCTAATAAAGGGATAAGAAACAAATAAAATGAGATAAAATGAGTAATATATATAGGTGGCTCCATACAATAAGTGTATATCAATCTGATCCAAAATTACCAAATTTTATGTTTTTTCTTGTTTTATTTTACTGTTCTCTTTCTTATTAATTAAATAGTTGGTTGAATTCCAAAATTAACCTACGTTTCTCACATGCTTAAAGTTTCATTACTAGTAATTGCATGTTGAATTTTATAACATCTTATCAATTTTATTAACAATAATTGCTTCAAATTTTACCGTTCCCTTTCTTATCAAAAAGCAAATTGTATGTTACCGTTCTCTTCATACTTCATGAGGTCTCGCGGGTCTTGCCTGTAGGTCGTGATGTGCCCCGAGATGGCCGTCTCCTGTCCCCATACCCGTGGGGAATCCGCTCCCCGGTTGTCGCTCTGCTGCGTCTGGCCCGTCCTCTAGATACCTTACACGATTTGAGTTTAAAATGTTAACTGTCAAAATCAATTATCTTATAAAAACTGTTCTCAAAAAAAAAAAAAAAAATGGCCCGAAATTGACTTGGCTCTGCCAAAAGGCTCATCTCTAGAAGCCCGGGCTCACGAGGCGTCCCTTCGCACAGTAGGGTTTCTGCAGAAGTCTCGCCTCGCTCTTGTGACATGTATCTTTCCTCTTTTATTCCTAAGTAAAGGGTGAAAAAAAGGTTCCTCCCCCCAAATGCGTCAGTTTTGTGGGATCGCGGTCTCACGCACTAATCCCTACAGGTGCCCCGTAGTAGGGCCGGCCGCCCTACCTAAACCAATCATCAATTCGGTC
>NW_023591140.1:2856574-2956803 GCF_014843425.1 Jatropha curcas | reverse complement strand
TGGGATAAAAAGCAACTTGCAAAGAATTCACTGACCTATCTAGGCTTCCATCGAGATAGCATTTTCACTAGGGCAATCCAGTTGCCACTTCAAAGGGGAGGCACAAAAGGGCGAAGGAAAGTGCATCCTAATGGAAGGGAAGTGAAAGCTCGGTAAGGGATCTTCTATAGGCTTCTAGCTTCTTTTCTTTGAAAGAAAGATAGATAAGAAGGTCCTTTTTCAAGGGTATTCGAATACAGACTTTCCATCTATACCCTCACCCTAGCTGCGGGTTGCCTGTTTCACTTCTTTCTCATCCAAGGATTGAGATAGGCGGAGTTCCCGAACACCAGACGGCTTGTCTTGGTCGGGATGCTTAACAGGGCCAATTATGGCGACTGGGGACCCACACTCTGTTTTGCTGACCCAGCCTTCTTGGGACAAAAGCCGCGACAACGAGTACCACCCTAAGGACCTGGGCCTGCTCGTCGCCGCTGCCCGTCTCAACCTAAACTTAGGGCCACGTCTCCCTTCTTGGTGGTGCAAGCAATAAAAGGAAGTTCATTTCATTAATATCATATCCAATCAGTAAAAGGAATAGTTCTTCCTTAGCCTTTCGAGCAATCCAATCAATCTGCTTATGCTTTCCAAAATAAGTCACTTCCTGCTAAAGTGGAGCTCTTTTTTTAGGGTGGACTACACGAGTCTTAATGAAAGAGAGCCGAGGTGCAGAGCAAAGGGGCTTCTGTCGATAAGTCAACAGATGATCCCTGGGGCAGACAGAAGGAAGTTCCGTCCTCTCACGGAATTACCTCTTGCCCTAAGGAAAGTCAAAGTAATGAAATCCGCGCTGGGGAAGGGGGAAAAGGCTTACTAAGGCAAGTGGGGAGAAAATCACATAATAGAATAGAAAGAATAGGACATCGAATGGCTGCAATTGATCAACTCTTGGCCCTATTCAAGCTCTGTGCACTCATTGCTGTTCTCGAAGAAGTTGCTGTTGAGGGTCAAAAGCCCAGCCCGCTAGAGCTAAGCCCCGCCTATTCAAATATAGGCAAAAAAGAAGACGATTTCTTTTTACGTTGAAAGCTCGTTCTAATTCAAATGAAAACTCACTCTTGTACCCCGTACCCTGATCTCATAGCGCATTGTTTCCCTACTGCTGATGCAGCCACTCTTCTTCACCTTGGCCTATGTCCAAGCATTGACTCTTTTGAGACCTCAGCTCGTCCAGAAGAGGCTTGATGCAGCGCCAACTTCTGGGGATTTTGACTTGCTCTATAGCATGCTTAGCTCTATATCATGCTTAGCTCTATAGCATGCTTCTTAGCCGCTTTCATATAGCCGACGCTGACATTGACTGCTTCACTTTGAGTTCGATTTACCCCTCTTAACTTGAGTTCGAGGTAACCAGCCTCACTGGAAAGCTTCCGCTAGTCCCAATCTTTTCATTCTTATCGATCACTAGGCCCATTCTTTCAAAAGCCGTACTTGCATTGATAGGGATTCCACGCATCGCAGCCCCTCTTCCATGCTTCAACTTACTTTAACAAATAAAGTATCCTAGAAGTTGATGATAGGCCTTTACAGTTAACTTCTCGTACTAGGCTAGCGAAAGTTTCTTGTAGGCTACCCTTTCACCATCTATTCTCCAGAAAAAGGGCTAAAGAAAGAGGGTTTTGAATCCCATACCGAGTGGTATAGTTCATTTATTTATTAAGTTATTCGGAATTTCCATAAGAGAAGAAAAGGATAGAAAGGAGGGTTACAGTTGTTTCTCTTTGCTGCAGAGCCACAAGCAGAATGAGACTATAAATAAGTCAAAAAGAGCTTCTCTACTTCTTGGGCCGATTTCCATTTACTTTATAAGAGCATTCTTTAGACGCAAATAGAAAGAGAATAGTACAAGCCAAGAAATTTCATAGAATGACGAAGAGTACTCCTGTTCGGGTTTGATTTGAACACTTCTTTATGAGAGAAAGAGGTCTAAAACGAAGGGGAGCCAGGCAGTAGAAAGATCGTACCTTAGCTTCCTTGATGACAGACTGGCTACCCAACCGTGCTAGCAAAATGTTCTATTACCATAGAAATAGATTCGAGACGATCGATCTTTTTGGCTTTGGCTTTAAACTCAGAGGAGAAAAAAATTATTGACACTAATCTAATTATATCTGCTCTTCATAGAACGGCGGGGTCAACCTTAGAGAGAAGCGCTTTTTGCTACTGAGAAAACGAACGAAACTGGGCTATCTAGAGAGCCTAGGATTCTTAAGAAGAGAGCTAGGAGGCCACGGACATTAATCACTAACCATCTCGTGACTTATCTCTCTGTTAGAAGACTTCCGAAAATCCAGGATTTGATGTTCCTTTTACATAAACTCATGAAAGTCCCCAGCAATTGTGTAACCCTATCTTCTATTTTCTATTCCAGTCTTTCGGCCTATCTCTATCCCGGACACGTTCCCTCTTCAGTTATATGAGGAATTGCTTTTCTCTCCTTTTCTGTATCTTAATGAGATACCTCTGGGACAAGGATGTGGATCGAATTTTGGTGAGAAGTTCCAATAGAATCCTCTTAGTGACTCAAGTGTGGGAAAAGGGCTTTCTCAACCAGCTAGGTCGAAAACTACCCTCAGTGAAGCTCGAAGAGCTTACGGGTGAGGTTACCGGTCAATTCCCTGGCGGGACACTAGCGAGTCCTTAAAAAGCTTCCGATCGGAGATCCATGGGAATAGAATGCACTTTTCTCTAGGACCTATTCAAGCTTTCCTTCTCAGGCTCCTCTTCTGCCATTATATACTGGACGAATCCGAATGCTTCATTATTCCCCTTCATTAAGTTCTATCCTCACTTTGCTTCCTTTAGGCGTCCCCAAGAAGACTTGTTAAACGAGTAAAATTACTGAGTGACCCATGCCTTCTTTGGTTGGAAAAAGCCAACCTTAATCTTTCTCTTTTTTAGCTAGGAAAAATATTGACATTTGGGGTCAAAACCTCACAGCTCTTTTCTCCCCTTACACAAGAAGGACCCACTTAGCTCTTAGGGGTTGGGATTTGCCAGGGGGTAATCAAAGGATCTCATTCGGGTCCCAGCAGCCATTGGCAAAAGCGGAAAAACAGTATAGATCAACTGCCGAATCAGTCGAACTCGCAAGCAAAAAAACAGACGAACACGTTCGAGTTATTGGCTCGTCCGACCCGGCAGCATTCAGTCATTTCCACACTAGCAACTGGAAACAAGGGGACTGAATCCGTTACCGTGCTACTGCCTTGACATAGAAGAAGTATCGACCTGAGGGAGCGATTATGCGTAAACAGGGAAAAGCTCTGGCAAAGCCCTTGCGGAGTGTGTTATTAAAAAATGAAATGGCATCAGTTGTTGGGGGAGAGACCGCATATTAGTTCCTTTATACATCGATTTCTGGCCCGGTGCCACCAAAGAAAGCACAGACTCTTACTCACCAGCAGGATTGCTTTAGATTTGTTCCAGGGCTCGGCCCCCTTTCTTAAGTCCCAAAAGCTGTTTGATTGTCTATATCATGTCGTGGCGGAGTCTTTCCTAGGATGTGAGAGTTGTTGGCTCGAGTCATTACATCTAAATCTATTTAGCCCTTTTTTTCCGGCTGACTCACTCAATGCGTTGACCACCCTTGGTGACGATCTAGGCCAGTTCCATTGGATGGAGCCCTTGAAAACTCAATTCCACGCCTTAACTTGTAAACATAGAGTGGGCCAAAAAAACTCCTTATCGTTAGGGTCCTCCCTTTTTTTTTTTCCCCCCTCCCTTTCCCTCCTTTCTTTTCCCCCTTTACTCCTTTTCCCTTTCCCCCCCTTTTCCCCCCCTTCCTTTTCTTCCCATTTCTTTTTTTTTTTTTTTCCCTCCCTCTTTTTCCCTTTCTTTCCGATTCCCATTCGAAGTTTCCAGTTCCAATTCGGCCAAGCCCTTCTCGGACGGAAGGAAAAGGGGCCTTTGGCAAGAAACTGGGTTTTCCCATACCAATAGGGTCAAAAGCCGAAGGCTAATGAGACTAGGATTGAAGTTGGAGCAAAAGGAAGCTTTTTGGCATAAGCATGCTTTTTCAGACACTGAACACGGAAGTCAATAGGAATGGCCTAAAAAGAAGGTTCTGAAGGGAAAGGAGTACCTTCGGGGGGCTAACACCCTATGCTTATCGGTAACAGGCAAAGGGAAAAGACTCTCAGTGCTCAGTGAATGGCTAGGAGTTCCCGATTTGGACGTCTCATATAGAGATGCTGCGAGACAAAAAGTCTTGCCAAGAGCCTAATTTTCGTATCGAGAACGGGCCTTGGGACGACCTGTTGCCGGTCTGGTCTGGTCTTTCTTTCAACCCCCCCCCCCCCCCCCCCCCCCCCCCCCCCCCCCCTGGTTTCAATTTTGCTTAGGCTTTTTCTTTACAGAAAGGGCTCTATTCCCTGAAGAGAACCAGAAGTAAAGACTTAAACTATCGGACTGCTTATAGGAAGGGGAAATACAGGTTATGGGTAGGGCTTACCACAGACTGATGAGGAGCTTTGGGCGATGCTATTTGGGCAAGAAGAAATGGAATTCTGCAACTGGCTCGCAAAACTAAATTGATCGAATGATGGAATCTCGTTCTTAGGTGGGAGTTTACAAGCACATCAGGTAGTCTAAGTTCCTAAAAAAGGGAGTCTCTGACTGAAAGGTAGGTTTTTCCGAAACTGAAGCCGATTCGATTATTACTTGTTGAGGTCGAGAGCCGTGAGAGCGTGAGTCATCAAGGAAAGTCCTTAATTCCGCTACGAAGGGGTTCGATATCTAGCTCCGGAGATCCTATAGATACCAGTTCTTCCTCCAGCCACGCTTAGTAATTCAATCACAGCAGAACAGCTTTCTGTAAGACTGGCTACGAGAGCAGTAAGAGCTGAAAGGAAATCGCGTTATAGAAGAAAGGTCTCTCTGACACTAGGAAATTTAATCGAAAGTGTAAAAAAAAAAAAAAAAAAAAAAAAATAGGAGTAAAGCCTAAACCGTCACTCTCCTTTTTTTTTGCACTCACTCTCTCGGGACTTGGAATTGGCAATAGCTGATTCGATTACTCGTAGCCTTTAGGGGCAAGTAATCCACTGGGCTCGGAGACTAACTTTCGATGCATCTTTTTTTGGCTCTAATTCTTCTCCTGAAAACAGGGCAGTCCATTGGCTTCTAGTGTAGCGGTTATTTGGTTGGAATCAGGGTAAGGAAACCAATTCCATTTAAGCGAATAGTAGCCTTTTCCTTTCTCTTTTATGCATGGCTATCTTACCTGGTGCGAAAAGAGCCTGATTTCTATCACCCTCGGCTTCATTCCCTTCCATACTCTTTGACTTGAGAGAAGAATGCTTTTGGGAAAAGCGGGCTTTCGAAGTCGACTAAGAATAATTTGGGGCGTTAGTTAGGGAATTCAAGTCGAATAACTTGATTCAACCTGGCTTTGGCTTGATCTTTAGCACGACTGGTAGTCTTGGAATGACTGCTATAGTCCCTCAAAAAGCTTGAGGTCGAAGCATGATTACAAAGGAAGGCATGCATATGTTATTACATCAGCTCATCTACTGAAAGAGGATTACTTGGATTTTAGGAACATGCACTTCTACTTTCTTTATTCACTCGCCTTCTTTCTTGCTGGGTGGGCCTTTCTGCTTTCCCCGGTGGCCCGCTCTGAAATGAAAGGCGGAGCGTCTCTTTACGGTGCCGGTCTCACCTATCAGGTGGCCAGAGAATTGGAGAGGATTTCTCGGTTCTTTGAGGCTCTTGAGAAGTTCTGCTCAATAGCTATTGGAAAAGCAAAGAGACTTGCTCTCGCAGTCTAACCCCAAAAAAGAAACAAAAATTTTAGGCAAAAGTCGGGGTGGTCTCCGTTTCTGATATATCTGAAGCAGTGTGGCGTCTTGGCTATGACGTGCCTATTGGAGGCGATAAGAAAGCTTTCCGACTTCTTGCCTGGACCGGTACCCGTCTCCCTCCAAACTAGGTCCGGCTATCCTCGGAATCTTCTTTCCATAGAATAATGATATAGAAGAAAAGACGTCGGGCGGTTTTCAGATTGACCTTTCGTTCCTTGGCTAAGTGTATTGAACTAGCCAGGAAGGTAACTCCAGGGTACTTTGATTGATATGATTCCGTCCTTGGATGATTCCTGAGGCTCTCTCACGCTTGGATTTATCTTTTTGTCCTCTTCTTAACTTGACTCGTTAAGCCTTGGATTCTTTTTTCACCCTTTACCAAGGGATGACGGTGGTTCTCCAAACCTGGAAGGGGCTGCCAACTTATAAGTTCAATGTTGAGAAGTTACCCAGTGGAATAAGGCTTAGGACCATTAGAGTCTTGTTTTCCTTCACATTTGCTTATGAAGTTGACGTCCTTTCCATTTCTCCTTTTTCTATGTACATGCGCAGGGGAAAGAGTTGGTCCCAAGGGATGTCTGTGGCCGAGAGAGTTCACTATCGTTTGATTACCATAATCAAGAAGGAGGTTCTTTTAGTTATCTTGATTGGTTCGAAAGCACCGTACTTCCCCCCATTGTCAATCAGGTGAAGTCGATCCGATCGCAGGCCGGAGGAGGGAAAAGGAAGAATTTTTCTATCGCACTATGTTCAGCTGTTTCGCGCCGTTTCATGACTTTCTTCATGTCGGTCTTGCGTACCACAGAGGGTACATTCTCACCAGAGCTTTGGGCCTCTTGATTGCCTAGTTGAGAAATCAAGGTGTGCTATAGTTTCGGACTTCCAGTCGGCTACCGACGGGTGCGTCTTTAGATCTTGCCTCTTTTTGGAAACTATGGTATGCTTGTTCGATAGGGTTCGTTCGCGTCTAGCGCGGTTTCATTCTGCGCTGGGGACTAAACAATCTTTTCTTTAGGTTAAAGCGGCCCGGATCCTCGCTTTCTTTGTAGCTTGGACAACCTCTCGGATATCATGCCTCTTGGCCTTTATTTTGCACTGTCTCATCATAATTTTGGTTGGCATTGTGGCAGAGAAGTGTACCAGGTTTTGCGCTTTGATAAATATGCCGATACTGGGGACATGTCGTCATTGCTGACGAACAAGTAGCCAAAGTGTATGAACAGGCATGGGGCAGTTTGGTTTTTCTATTAGTTATCTGAAATCCCTTCTTTTCTCTACCGGTTCAGCCTGAGTTTCGCGAAGGCGTTTTAGGGTCGTCAGAGACTGGAGTCGAGTGAACCTCGCGTGAAGGGATATTATCTGACCCGGTGATCTACATGGAGCCCAAGAGGGCTTAAGTGTGAGGAATCTACCAACCATCCATACAACAAAAACCATGGTACCATCCAGCATGTACAGCGTCCCAGTAACCACTAGCGCAGCGTCTTTCAAATGTGCAGAGTTGGTGGTATATGCTTTCGCGTGTTATCGCGGCTTCGACCATAGCCGTTAGTCTTCGGTGGAAGAGGGACTATTATGCAATGTACAACTAAAAACCACCCCTTCCAATCAAATTATGGTTGGAAGGTGTCTTCCTCTTAATCGTATTGGCCCGGAGAATCATTAGAGCTCTTGAGGAAAGAGCTTCGTCAAGGAGTTTTAAAAAACTACCTTCGGAGGAGTTGGCACTTGTCCTCAGGAACAAAATCTTTCCTTGAGTGGTCGGTCTTAAGAAGATGGACTAGGGCAAGTGGTTACATCAGTTCACTGTGGTTATTGGGGCGTTAGCATGCAACCTGATGTTACCATCGATCAACTGGTTTACGCACCCGCCAGTTTGATTACGGGGACTATAGATAGCAAGGAAAGATTCCTAATCTTCAGGCTCACCTTTTGGGAATTCCACAACCACTCTGTTCCAACCACCGCTTCAGTCCCCGGTGATTTATGGTTCTGATTTCCCCTTACCCCTAACAACTGCTCGAATTAGATTTTGACTTAGCAATGGATGCTAATACGATTATTTCAGCATCGGTATTCACAATGGGAATGAAGCAGCTCTCTTGCGCCTAACTGAGCGCTAAGTGTTCTCCTGGTAGGGTTAGAAGCTCTTGCTTTCCGAAAGGGCTGCTTTGCTGGGTGAGTGAGGGGTTGAAAGATTAGCAATCGAGGTGAATGGAAATTATAGAGCACGGGAATGAATGACCATAACATAGGGCTTTAGTAAACAAATCAAATAAGAAAGAAAAAAGAAAGGTGATTCTCCTCAGGTCTAACGCAAAACTATATCCCAACTTGGTACCTTGGATCTAGGACTGCTTGAAGCTAGGGGATAGGTCCTCCTTGCCATCCACGTCTAAGGATCCGCTTGTCCACCTCTTAAAGGCCGACTTAGGGCAAATTTTGATGAGGTGGCAAGCGAAGGATATTCGAACAATTCTATCAATCGCGGGTTGTTTAGCCGGTTCATGACTGGCTGATGCAGGTCCTTTCGCAAGCTGGACCAATGGATCTTTTTCATCAACAGAGCTTGATATGATCGGTTGATTGGCGAGCAGTTGATAGGAGGGCCTTGAGCTCTTTCTCTTTCGAAGTCTTTTCAATTCTCTTTTTCGAGGGTCTATGTAAATTCGGCACTAGCTTCTATGTAATTCGGGGTGGCTTCTTCTAAAGTTTAAAGAGGGACGGTTTCTTCGGGTTCTTCAATTCTTCGTGGCAGGTCAATCTATCGGGTCTTCATTCTTCGTGGCACTTTTCTTACTTAACCATTTGGTGGTGCCGGGAACAAGGTCTTACCCTGGGCAGCGCATTTTAAGGTAGCAGTGCTCAGTGATGATGTTTGTCATCCGGGCCGATCAGGAAGTAAAGCCAAGGTGTATGAGTCTTCCTTTAGCGACTATGGGGGTTAGATATTTCTTGATAAAAGAAAAAATCCCATCCCCTCATGTCGTCGCCGCCCACCCGCTCCTCCCGGCGCAAGTAAAGTTCTTTTCGTTATTGATTCTTTATGTTTATATCTGTTATAAAGATTAAAGAAGGGAAGTTTCATTTTCCCAGAGTAAAAACAGAAGCAAGTAGAAAGTTGGCAACGAATTTCTTCAGCTTTGATACGGGTTTCTGTGGATTTGGAGATCTTACTTTCATTCCTCTCGGGCAACCCTCTCGAGAAAAGAACATTTCCTCTCCTTTTAGTCTCATTCCTTTCCTGGGTCTAGGAACTTTTTACATTCTCAGCGCAATTACAAACATTTTTCAATTGAAAAATTTATAAGATCTACAATGAATTAAGAGATTTTGCCATAAGCAACTTTTTTCAATTTGACTGATCCCTTAGGAATGAAAAAAAAAATTTAGTAACTTTTGCCTGCCTATATGAGATGGAACTGGAAAGAAGAAATATTTCTCTTCCCTGGGATTGCATAGTTAGCGTATAGTGAAAGTAATAAATCCAACTTGCACTGTTACTCGATCGAATGTTTAAATCTTAACTCTTTATCATTCATAAGATATAAAAAGTTTAGTTAACTCGCCTAGTGAGTCAAGCGTTGAGGTGAGTTATAGGGCGCGATGTGAACTCAGTGAACTTGATTTCCCTACTTTGACGGAGAACTTTTCTTCGATAGTGAAACCTTCGAAGATATATCCATAAGATAAGGGAAGATATATCATAGAGATATAAGGGCAATGATCCCAGGGTCAAGGAAGACAGGGTAGGAATTAAGGTGATAATTTAGTTGGAAGCAAGTGAGAAGAGTATAATGCTTAATACATGAAAGAAAACCTTCTTTAACCTATATGGGCGAGAAGCCTAGGGCCTTCAGTAATTGGGAATGGAACTGCACTAGTCTTTTCATACTTTTTTTTTGTTTTCAAGCGATCCATTCCCCCATTAGTTGAAGTAAGTTGCCCTTTCTCCATTGGGCGTTTAGTTGGCTGCCACTCTTAGGTCTCAACCTAAGATCCTTAGGTCTATCCGAGGCTATCATTAACTGGGTTCACGATAGAACCGATTGGTCAGTTTACTTCTTTACTTAGGGAAGGGGTTCCGGAGATTTCTTCTGGTTTCGTGCGCATTAGAAGTAGACTGAGTTGCTTGTCTTAGAGCGCGCATCGAGCGACATGCGTTGAAAGGGACCTTGCCTCAGTGCTCTCGCTATGCTTTGCTGTCTTAAGCTCTTCAATCTGCCCTGCTTTTGATTCTTGCGCTTGCCCTTACTTATCTTTGGCGCTTGGCTGGATCGCGTATCTTTACTAAGCAGTAGTGCTGTTTTCTATTGGAGCTTCCCTTTTTCCTTTTATCCGAGCATAAATGATTCGGAATTGGGGCTTTTTTTTTTCGTACAAATTCTTTTTGCCGATAATAATTCTCCCTTAATTCGGATGCATCAGATGCCGGGTTTGGCCGGTTAGCGTTATTTTATGAAATCGGTGCAGTGGCCTTCTTGGAAAGTTTTCACCTTCAGAAACAATCATACGGTTATCCGATAGCGTGAACTTCCTCACCTCAGGTTATCTTCATTCCATGTTCGGAGGCACAGGTATTCCATCAAGTTATTCAAGCTTTATACGCTCCTTCCGCTCTTCGGTTTTACCCGACACGGCTTCCATATTATATTATAATAATTAATGACAAACAATCAATATTATGATAAAGTTTTTTGATTTTAATAAGAATTAATTAAAAATAATAATTATATGACACAAGACAAAGGAAGAAAAAAATTTTAAAAGGAGATTATAACTTAAAGATTCGAAAGGATTAAACTTTGCAATTAAAATATAATAAATTTTAATAATGAAAATTGATAAAAATTTACATTTATGTATAAATTTCTCAAGAAAGATTAGTGTAAAGATATTTGATGTTGATCCTTCTAAAAAGAAGAACAAGTTTAAGTAAGGAGATAATGTTGTTAAAGAGATTCCTATAAATAATACTATCACTTTTGGAATTAAAGCGAATTTACGCTCGATTAATTATACAACATTTAGTTTTTCATCTTTTACAATGTTGATAATTTTATTGAATTTTTAGATCTTCTTTAATATTTAATTATTATAACATGAGTATTGACAATTTCAAATGATAAAAAACTCGCTTTTTTTTCATGAAATTGACAAAAAAACTACAAACTTTAGTCTTTCTAATAATTTTTTTAACGATTATACTTTGGAATTTATAGTCACCAAGTGTCAATGTCATGGTAAGGGTCCCATTAAAGGATTCAGTCAACTCTCCAAAAGTATTCTTGGCAAGCTAGGCTCAATGAAATCTTTATCTTGCCGAAGGGCTAGGTAGTGGGGTAGCTCAAGCACATGACTGATAGAGTGTTTTCCTAGCTTACATTCAGGGGAGTGGAAGAAAACTCAGCAGGTCAAGCCCATTGTTCCGAAGTGAGGCGACAAGCTTTTTCTCTTGATCAAGCACCTTCCTTCTTCGTACGAATGGAGCGTAGCACTTTGAAATAGATCCGTTAACACTATCTCTGAAAGCTCTGATGAGGTTCTTTCTTTTTTTTTTCCCCTCAAGATGTGTCTTTGAAAGCCATAATTGTTAAGAAAAAAATTACTTTACAGTATTAATTGCTGCAATTAAAAGAATTGGCTAAAATTATTAAAAAAAATCAAAGTTCAAATTTTTTTAGTCATTAGACATTTAAAAAATTATTGAAACTAAGTTTTTTTTTTTCATTCACTTGAAATCCAATAAGATTTGAAATTATATTATAAATTATATAAAAAATTAAGTTAACTGATTTTATCTCTAACTTCTTTTTTTGTTTTTTTGAGGAAAAGCTAATTTAATTTTATCGCTTTGGAATTTATTTTTTTCAGGATACTTGTGGACGGCAGGGGCATTGTAGTACTGCCACCTGTCCCGTCCAACTTCAACTTCGAGGAATGGAATCAGCCGCGTTTGTTCAGCGTCACACAGTATCCTTTACTGAAGACAAAATAAATATTCTATTTTCCATAAATACCCCTACCGCCAAAGTAAAATGATTGCATACTCCACAATCGTATAATTAATACGAGTCCCATCTCCCAATATATTCAGTTGACTTTTGGTTGCGTTATTACTTTCTACTAGTCGCTCGCAGAATAAAAAAGCTTTCTGTTTTTTTTTTCTTTTTTAGTTCATTTTAAATCAAAGAAAAAGCAGCATAATCCTTTTATAATTATTATTATGTTTTTAAATAACTTTTCTTTCTAATTTTAAACTTTTTAAATAATTTTTGTTAGTTAACAATGTTATATGTTACTTTTTTATGAAAAATTAAAATTTTTATTCTTTTAAAAAATTAAGTTTTAAGTAAATTGAGAATTACTTTTAGATTCAGAATCAAATTAACCTTTACTCCATTTAAAGTTAATTATTTGAAATTTGACAATAAACATTCAATATTTCACTAGTGTTTTAAGATCCTTTTAATGTTTTTTTTTAACTCTATCAAGTATTTTATTATAAGCTATCACCAAAAAAATCTTAATTTCTTTAGTTTTTTAAATCTGGTAAATAGTTTTAATTTTGTCAATCAACACTTTGTTTTTAATTATAAATTATATCATTTGTTTAGAATTCGATTGAATGCGGTCGAGTGATGCAGTTCTGAAAGTGAAGAAATCTATTTGGTGGACCTTAAGATCGCTGATGGTGCAAGTTGTTTGCTGAAGGTCCATCAAGAACCCATTAATTATAAATCTATATTAAATTCTTTCAAACTCATGGAGAAACGTAAAGAGATTATTTGAACAATACAATCTTTCAATTTAAAAATCTTAAAAGCAAAGATGAAAGTCAAAAAAATAGATATGTGGATGTGAACTGGTGTATTGTTGGGCAACTATTATCTAAATAATCAATAAATTAATGGAGAGTATAATTGATAAGAAAAGATAAATTGAAAATGGTAATTGATAAATTTTAAAATATTGACTAAATTTACTAAAAACGTTACGCATCTGCCTTTTTTATGATTTGGCCTTTATTATAATATATTTAAAAGAAAAAAAAAAAAGGGTAATTTGACCCTAGTTTTGACGAGTACATCCGCCCCCTGTTTTGGCGACCCGTGGAATTTAATATGGTCCAAAGTCCTCTTGCCCCTGTCTCACCATGACTCATAACCTCGCCTTTTAAGTCCCAATAAATTCTCTTGCACATCAATTAGGCAATTTTGCTTGCATGTTGCGATTAAAATAAAAAAAATAAAATTAATTATTTAGCCCCTGAATTATAATTATAATTATTATTGAATAAAATTATCGATTTATCTTTAAAATTTAATTCTGTTAAATTATGCTCATCTAAAAAATTATTTTTATTAAATATCCTATAATATATATTATTATTATTCAATCTCTTTCCTATATTATTAAATTAATAATTAATCCTGCATATAATGGTAAATAGCACTTTTTTTTTGAATAAATTGATTAAATAATTTGATACAACTTGCCAATTAAGTGTGGTATGGTTATCTTATCACTTATGTGAAGAGTAGAAAATCTTAAATTCCAATCCTTTAATCATGGTTGGATAATTGATAATAGTTTGAGTTTATTAAGTAATTTGAGTTTTGCTCTTGTCATGTAACAAGTTAAACTTTCTCTTGTTCCGTTTGTGACAAGTTTCTTACTTTTGTTCTACTTTCTATCCTATCTTTGTTTACTGGTGACAACTATGGCTTGGATGGACAATCCAACAAACTCTATTGAGGTCTATCCTATCTTTGTTTACTGGTGACAACTATGGCTTGGATGGACAATCCAACAAACTCTATTGAGGAGTTGTATGCTGGGTCATCTTTGGAGGAGCAACAAAGTAGGTTGGAGATAGAGAAAGATAGGGAAAAGGAGGCGGCGGACATTATAGATCAATTTAAGTATGGACTATCGATGTTCTGTTTTTTCTGTGGTATGCTTGGACACTTTGACCATTTCTGTAAAATTCTCATTGATCATCTAAACTTTCCTAAAGATTAATTTGCCTATGGATCGTGGATGCGCGCGAATAATAGGAGAACATACAATATTGGTGAAAAGTGGTTGTTATCAGAGGCTGCGGTGGTTTGTGGCCGACGTAAGGAGGAAGTAGTGCCGATGAAATCTGATTATGCTATTTTTTTGGGCAAGGACTCTTTTCAAAAATAGTCCAATCCCGTGTTTGCTTCAAATGTCTTGCATGCAATGGTAACTCAAGATACCATGCATGTTAAGGGAAAGTAGTATCCTTGACCAGTACGGTATGGACACTGTGGATGCTTTGATAGTGGTAGACAAAAAACGAGGGTGTTTGATGCAGTTACAACAAGATCATGTAGTTATGGAAGAAGTTATTGAGATTTCAAAAATAAAAGAGGCGAGTCCTGGGGTCCAGGCCTGCCTAGACCACTAAGCTCCTTTTGCTAGAATAGAGTGGGCTTGGGAACCCACATTCAGTTAGCGAACTACAAGACTTGGTGTCTTTAAAGAAGCCCAATGTTATGTTCCTTATGGAGGTGTTAGTGAGTTGGTTGAAAGTGGAGAAGGTTAGGAAGTTGTTGGGTTTTGAGGGGATCTTTGCGGTTAATCCAGTAGGCCATAGCGGGGGACTCACTTTATTATAGGAAGACAAGCCAAGTTGCTCACTCATCAGCTACAGTCAAAATTATATCGATGTCAAGGTTGATATCACTAGTCTTGCTCCATTCCGTTTTACAGGCTTTTACGGAATTCCTGATTGCAATCTTAGAAGGAGATCTTGGCATCTTCTAGAATCACTAAAACATAAGTCCTCTCTTCCATGGGTTGTGGCTGGAGATTTTAACGATCTCCTCTATCCATCGGAGAAGGCAAGACAAGTTGAGCATCCAACATGGTTATTTCAAGGGTTTCGTGAGAAGGAGACAGAAATATTGGCTGTAGGAAGGAGACAGAAATACCAAGTATTTTTATACGATGGCTTCTATTCGTTGTAAGAAAAATATTGTGGTGCATTTGTAGGATTCATTGGGTAACTAGTGATCATGGGAAGATGGGCTCGCGGACCATGTTGTGCAGTATTACAATCAACTTTTTACCTCTGAGCAAGGTGATGATGAGACGATTCTAGATTGTGTCAAGGAGAAAGTAAAACCGTTCCATAATGAACTTCTAGCTCAACCTTTTACAAGTAATGATATAAAGGAAGCTGTTAAAGGCATGCATCCGGATAAGGCACCTGGGCTGGATGGTCTTAATCCGGCCATTTTTCAATGTTTTTGGCATATTATATGTGGCGACATTACTGCAGCTTGTCTTGCATTCCTAAATTCTAATGGTGAGTTGCCTAAAAATAATAAGATGAATATTATTTTGCTTCCAAAGAAAGGCAATCCTCAGTTTGCTTCTGATTTAAGATCGATTTCTTTGTGCAATGTTGTTGATAAAATTATCAATAAAGCCTTGGCTAATAGAATGAAGTCGTGTCAGGTTGATATCATATCTAATGTCAAAGCGCTTTTGTGCTGGGTCGGTCTATAATTGATAATGTCATGATTGCGTATGAGGTTATGCATTTTTTTGAAGAGGAAAATGCAGGGTAAGGTGGGGGTAGTTGCTTTAAAAACGAACATGAGTAAAACCTATGATCATGTGGAATGGGATTCTCTTAGAAAGTTAATGCTTAAACTAGGCTTTTCTGTGGATTGGGTGAATAAAGTCATGCATTTGGCTACAACGGTTACATATAATATTTTACATGGTGGTTGTAAATATGGCCCAATTATTCCAAAATAGGGAATACGGCAAGGGGATTCAATATCGCCATATTTGTTCATTATTTATGCTCAAGCTCTCTTGGTGTTATTCGACAAATTTCAGTTGGAGGGTCAGCTACATGGTTGTTAGGTGGTAAGGTCGGCTCCTATGATCTCACACCTGTTTTTTGCTGATGATGCTTTTTATTTCTTCAGGGCTCCTCTTCCAGAGGCACATTATTAATCATTGTCTCTCGCTTTATCAGAAAGCTTCAGGACAATTGGTAAATTTCGATAAATCGAAAATTTATTTTAGTTTTAATACTTTTGATAGTTTAGAAGAGGAGATATGTGGTTTACTAGGCGTTAATAGAGGAGAGCCAACTTCGAAGTATCTCGAGCTTTCTTCGATTGTAGGAAGACGAAAGAAAGAGGTGTTTTCATTTGTAGTAGAAAAGGTGATTAAAAAGCTTAGAGGATGGAAGCGGTAGCTACTATCATAGGCTGGCAAAGAAATCTTACTGAAGTCAGTCGCACAGGCAATTTTGAATTATAGCATGAATGTGTTTCTATTACAGCTGGATGTCAATGATACTTTAGAAAAAGCCATGAACAAGTTTTGGTCGAGGAACGGTGGTGCCGAGGGTAGGGGAGTTCGCTGGTTTTCTTGGGCAAAGATGCATCGCACGAAAGAAGACGGTGGGTTGGGTTTTAAGAATTTGCGAGATTTTAATATTTCTTTGTTGGCAAAACAAGCATGCTGCTTGCTATCCCAGCCACATACATTGGTTTCCAAGTTGTATTGTGCTCAGTACTATGCAGAGGTGCCTTTACTTCAGGCTGAAGTGGGTTCTAACCCAAGTTTTATATGGCGTAGCTTGCATAAAAGTCTTGATTTACTGAGAAAAGGTTGTGTGCGCCATGTCGGCAATGGTCAGAATACTCCAGTCTACGGGTACCCATGGTTGCAAGACATGGCTAATCCTTATGTGACATTTAAAAATACGTTGGGGATGAAGAATTTATTTGTGTCGGATTCAATGGTGGCGGGACGTCAGGTTTGGGATGTGGAAGTGATTGACTCACTATTTACGAGCCAAGAACAAAATTTAATAAGGCGAATTTCTTTGGGTAGGGTGGACAGGGAAGATGGATGGATGTGGTGGTAGGACAATAAAGGCTCTTACACTGTCGGTGGTGGATGCCAGATCCTTTATGAAGAAAGGCAGCTCTAGAGTTCTATTGATGGCAATGTCTGGAATTTGGTATGGCGTTGTGATATTCCTAATAAAATTAAAATGTTCTTATGGAAGCTATTATCGAGTTGTTTGCCTGTCTTATGTGCTTTAAAAGCAAGACATGTGGTAGTTGAGACATGATGCCCTGCATGTAATGGTGAAGAAGAAAGTGCTTTGCATGTGATTTCGACTTGCCCAGTGGTGCAACAAACATGGTGTTAGTCTTCTTTTGGTTGGTGGACCAGTGTTTCGTATGTGCATGAATGGATTGACTCAGTTTTGATTAATGTACCTCGAGAAGGTTTCAGATTAGTTATTACTATAGCCTGGGAATTGTGGTGGAATAGGAACCAGCTTGTTTAAAAGAATAGACCTGCTACAGCTGGTGTTATTCTTAGGAGGGCATTGAATTGTGTACGTGAGTGGCAGATGGCTCAGGCACCTATTGCAGAATCTGGTTATCCAGATAGGCAACAATACGCGTTCAGATGGCAGGCCCTTGCTGTTGGTAATGTGAAGCTGAATGTGGATGCTGCATGGAATAATAGTACTAAGAGGACTGGCTTGGGTTGGTTACTTCAAGACAGGATATGTCACGCCCGACTCTAATCACCAGAGGAATTATCCGCTTTGAATCAATCCAAATCCCTCATACAAGACTAACAAGACCCACGCGGTTTTGTCCCGCAGGTGAAATGGAAAACTTCCTAGGAGATCACCCATCTTCCTAGGAGATCACCCATCCTAGGATTTCCGTTAAGCGAGCACGCTTAACCTTGGAGTTCTTCTAACTCTCCAGCCATTCCACCAAAAGGCGCCTCTACTAATTAGTTTCCCCCTTTTCGATATATGATTCTATTCATTCTTCTGTCCCGCATTCCACTACCCTAGCTAGTCTGTCATCCTAGAAGCTAGCTAGGAACTTCGCTCTACCTGCCTTCTTAGGATCGCTTTGTCGGGTTGGGATGTCACAGGATGGGTGGTTGGTTGGGTGGTGGAAGCAATGTTGTTGAAGGAGTGCCGTCTGCAGCCATGGCTAAGTTAATTGGTATACGAGAGGCATTGAGTTGGCTTAAGAATCATGGAAAGATAAGCCAGATTGAAGTGGAAGGGGATTGTCTTTTAGTTCTTGAGGCTCTAAAGAACTCTTGTTCTATTTATTCTTATTTTGATGTTTTAGTTCATGATTGCAGAACTCTGTTAAATGAGTTCTCTTCATTATCTCTTTTGTTTGTTAAAAAATCAGCGAATCAGTGCGCTTATGGCTTAGTCAGGGCGGCTAATTCTAAGACTGGTTTATCGGAGTACGGTTCTGTCCCTCTGGCTTTTATTCAGGATGTTTTGATTTTTGATGCCTATAATATATAAACAACATTTTAATAAATAAAAAATCTTTTTAATCATAAGTGTTTTTACTAATTTTGTGAGTCTGTGGGATAAATACTCTTGTTATGTAGCTCGGAGCATTAATTTAAAATGACTTGATGAGTTTGACCAACATTAATGATGTAATAATAATTTCCATTAATACTCGCGGAATATATAATTTTTCTTTTTAAAGTAATTTAGTGGGTCCGCATGAGGTAGATAACATGACATGTACTAGCCATTTGCAAGCATATCCACTAATATATAAATGTTAGTCAAATACTCCACAGCAAATGGGCTGATGAATGAGATTAAAATAAATCAATTAAATTAAAAATTGTAAAGCAAACCTTCATTTTAAATTTTAAAGCAAAAACATGTAATATGATGTAATCTTACTAAATTAGTTGATCGAATTAGTTTCAATATATTATGGGTTGCCACATTGGTTTAATATTTTTTTTTTTTTTTACAATTAAATATTAATGAGCGTTTAGTTATTGGAATTTCAGAGAAAATATAATTATGAAAGTTGGATTATATTTTGGAAAATTAAATTTATTTTTCCATTGGAAGCATGAAAGAGTTAGATTTTATAAAAAATAGGATATATATATATTTATTTGTTATATAAGAAGAGGAAAAAAAAAAACAAAAATAGCAACACCAATTCAAACTCGTCTATTCATTATCGAAACTCATTAAAATCGGATCGGATCGACTTAGATACATGCCAAATCGGATAAATGGTCATCCCTGCATTGAATGTTTGACTCTTACTAATTAAAGCTTGCATGTATATGAGAGATAGGAACACATTTTATCTCTGTAGTATTTTATTCTTTGGATAAAATAATTGAATACTCATTTGTGCTCTTGAAGACTATCGATAGTCAACTTGTTGTACTAATAAAAGTCGCACAAAACACAGTTAAAGCAAATGGAATGGTTCCATATCTTCCAACCACTCTATAAGTTTCCTTCCCCTCGTCAAAATAACAGTTGGATGTTCAAATATCACTTTTATTAATACTATTCTAGTAATTGTTAGTTAATTAACAGTTAGTAGTTAATTGAACATTAAAAAAAAGTAATATTTGATGATTCATTTTATCTCTTTTCTAATTCTCCCTAATTCAATATTTGCTTCCTCTGATTTTTTTTCTTTCTTTTATTTTATTTTTCCATTTCAATTTAGCTGTCTTCAAATAAATAAATAATTTCTTAATGCAAAATATTCAGTTGTCTTCAAACAAGGATATATCCACAAGAATAAACTAAGAAACTCGAGTCATTTACATTTTGCAATTTACAGAGAGAACAAAAGATGGAAAAATTGGAACGGAGAGAGACTTGTTTTCGTTAAGGATAATATTGACATTTTAAATTAAATTAATGAGAAAAGTGATTAAGGTACTAAATAATTGTGATATCCCGACTGCGGGACACGAGAATGAAATGAATCATATATCGAAAAGGGAAAAACTAATCAACAGAAGCGCTTTTTGGTGAAATGGTTTGCAGAGTTGGAAGAACTCATAAACTAAGTGTGTTCACTTAACGGAAATCCAAAGATGGGTGAACACCTGCGAAGTTTTCCATTTCACCTGCGGGACAAAACCATGCGGATCCTGCCAATCCAGCATGAGATGGATTCAGCTTGATCCAAAGTGGACAATTCCTCTGGTGATTGGAGTTGGGCGTGACAGTTGGTATAAGAGCCGGACCCTCTCTGGTAGATTTATGGTTCAAGGACGAACCACGTGAAAGCTGGTGGGCCTCTAATATCCTGACTACGAGACATAAAAATGAATCAAATCATATATCGAAAATGAGGAAACTAATCAATGGAGGTGCTTTTTGGTGAAATGGTTTGGAGAGTTAGAAGAACTCCAAGGTTTAGCATGCTCGCTTAACGGAAATCCTAAGATGAGTGACCACCTGGGAAGTTTCCCATTTCACCTGCGGGACAAAATCGTGTTGATCCTGCCAATCCCGTATGGGCGATGGATTCGGCTTGATCCAAAATGGACAATTCCTCTGGGGATTAGAGTCGGGCGTGACAGTTAGTATTAGAGCTAGACCCCCTCCAGTAGATGTATGGTTCGAGGACGAACCATGCGGAAGCTAGTGGGCCTACGATATCCCGACTGTGGGACACAGAAATGAATCGAATCATATATCGAAAAGGGGACAACTAATCAACAGAGGCGCTTTTTGGTGAAATGGTTTGGAGAGTTGTAAGAACTCCAAGGTTAAGCGTGCTCGCTTAACAGAAATCCTAATATGGGTGACTACCTGGGAAGTTTCCCATTTCACCTATAGGACAAAACCGTACGGATCCTGCCAATCCAGTATGGGATGGATTCGGCTTGATCCAAAATGGAGAATTCTTTTGGTGATTGGATTGGGCGTGAGAATAATAAATAGAAGAGCTTCATGAGGGAACTTCATTGTGAAGTCTGGGTATGACTCGATGGTTGAAACAAATGATTTGAATGACAGCTCAATATGGTCTATGATTTGGAAAACAAGAGTTACTCAACACATGTGAGTTTTCTTATGGGAGGTGGCACATATGAAGATCATGTGTATTTCTAAGCGATTTAAACGTCACTTTATTAATTTTGAAGTTTGTACCATTTGCAAATCCTCTACTGAGACTGTTCTTCACGCTTTGCGGGATTATGTTAGCACTAAGCAAGTTTGCGACAGTTTGGGAGTTGAGAAGGTGAATGATGCTTTCTTTGGAGAGTTCGATGCTCCCAGGTGGTTACTGCGTAACCTTGGTACTGTTTCCCTAACAGTCCACAGTGTCGCCTGGGACACCCTCTTTGTGGTTGCCTTGTGGTGGATTTAGAGGTTGAGAAATGATTTGGTGTTTAATGCTCATGAATTTCAAGGGTGCAACATGAGGGAGTTTATGCTAGTAAAAGCTAGAGAAGTGAGAGATGCATGGCTTCACTTTGGTGTGGTTTCTTCAAAGTCAGGCTAACTCCATTTGGAGTTAGTCACTTCAGAAGCTCCTCCGGATGGTTGGATTGTGGGTAATAATGATGGCAGTTCTTTAGGAAATCTAGGTCCAGCCACATGTGCAGGTGCATTTCGAGATAGCCTAGGCAGGTGACTTCTTGGGTTCTAATAGAAGGCAGGGGTTTGTGGATCTTTGGAGGTAGAATTTTGGGATATCTATAATGGTTCGTGTGTTGCATAAGATAACCAATGGAGGAAGCTCGTTCTTCAAGTTGATTCTCAAGCTGCTAGTGATATGTTCATAGGGAAGATGGTTTGTAGTTTTCATGTGCCAATTTGGTGAAGAACTGGTAGCAGCTCTTGGAGAGGGATTGGCAGGTGTGGGTTATCAAAGTTTATAGAGAGGCTAATATGATTGCGGATTGTCCCGCTAGGGAAGCCTTTAGTGGCAATATGGGTCTTAGGGTAGTGAAGTCTCCTTTTGCTATGGTGAGACAAAATCTTGATGCTTGGGGTCTTTTGGCCTAGAACGGTCTCTTAATAGAATACATCCCTCCTTCAAATAGAAAAAAAAATATAATAAACATGAGGACTATATAATTAAAATTCGAAAACGAAGGTCATGAGTAGTGTATTTGACTAAAACTAAAAGAATCAAGGTGCACTTGCTTTAGTTGTTAGATCAATTGATAATTGAGCCAATGAATATTAATGTTTGATAAAATTTTAATGGTTATTGTTGTTAAAATGTAAAACATGTATATTTTTTTCCAGTTTGTAACAATTGGTATTCAAAAGCTCATTAGGCTCCGATCATGTCCAGCTCGAGTACTCAGGGTCCATATACGGACAACTCTCAAAGCATAAATTTCCATACCTGAAGCTCGAACTCGAGAGTTTTGGTTAAGGGAGAATCAACATAGGTAACCGTGTGTGTTTTTTAAATTTTTAAAGTAAATATTTTTTATCTTAATATGTTATATAAATAAAAAATACTTATTAAAATATTTCGTAGAAATTTATTATTTTTAAATAACAATAATAAAATTAATGACAAAAAAATATTTTTTTTGAAAGAAAAAAATATTAATTTGAAAACATAATTATATTTGTAATTATTTTTATAAAGTTAAGAGAGTTCAAATATAATATTAATATAAAATAAGCTATTAGCACTTGTTCGGGACTTCCATCAACTATTAACTACTGATTAAAATTCTTATTAAACACAAAAAAAAAAAAAAAAAAAAAAAAAAAAAAAAAAAAAAAAAACATAGTTATTGAGTGTAAATAAGCTATTAGGTGCATGAAAGAGCTCAATCAAACGCTCTATAAATAATTCTTTACTTAATAAGAAAATAATATTTCTAAATTATAGCAAATATTAATATTTTATTATTTGCAGAGACATTGCAATTAGATGACAAATCTTAAAGTTAGAAAAACTAAACTGTTTTGAAATCAATGTTCACATTTATTTTCAATCACCAAATTAATTACTAGCAAATTTCATGAGAGACACTCATTACCTCCACTTTAAGATGGCACTTATCGCCTCCAATATGCAAGTGCTTGCTTTCCTCGGACTCAGTACTTATAAAATATGCATGTTTTCTTTCTTCCTCGACAAACTTAAAGAAATATGTTGTTGTTGATTATTACTTTTTAGTTAATTACGCGGACTAAATTGATGATACTCTAATGGAAAGCTTGATTAATGCTTTGTAGTGTCCATAGAGTAATAATGCGATGGCTACATGATTAAACCTAAAACCAGGTGCTCCCAACAACTTTTTTTTTTTTTTTTTTAAACCACTGGTTTTTTTTTTTTTTTTAAACCCACTGGTATCCGGGATTTCTATTATTAGGGACAAAAACCCGGTTCCGAGTTTTGTCACAATTAAAACTCTTTCAACTCTCCCGTACAGGTGTGTTTTAGTGGAGACAAACCTGAGAGCTCTTTCCAGGATGCAACAGCCTACAACTTTTTTTTTTTTTTTTTTAAACCACTGGTATCCGGATTCTATTATTAGGGACAAACCGGTTCGAGTTTTGTCACAATTAAAACTCTTCAACTCTCCCTACAGGTGTGTTTAGTGGAGACAAACCTGAGAGCTCTTTCCAGATGCAACAGCCTGCATTGTCAACTGAGTCACAACCCATAAGTAGTGCTCTCAACTACTCTAATAATTGAGATTTTACCATATTTGTGTTCTGCAATAATTTTTTACATAGTTTTGTCAAAACGTTAAACGTTAAATGTGTTATGTTTTATAGTATTAGGTAATATAGTGTTGGACTAGTTTTAGAGGTTAAGATAATATTGGTTTTTAACATTTTATGGAAAACTACCGAAACAACAACTACTCAAAGAGTTAAAACGCACTAAAACAGTTAACAACTATCAAAATAACTAATTTTGCGGAATAAACTCTATGTAAGATACAATTAAACCTCCAATTCCATATAGGAACGGTGAACTCACTTTTGATTAGTTCATTAGTTAAATTAGACTCATCAATTAAGTTTGCAAATCACATTACATAAATAAATAATTTTTCTTAGAGATTATTTTGATCATAAGCCAAACAAATTTTATTTCCTATATACATTTCTCTTATTTTCTTTCTCAAACCTTTCTTCTTCTACCTCATTTTAACATAGCACAAAAGACAATTTAAAATGAAAATGTCATTTAATATATACTGTAATTGAAATTACCTTTTCAACTAAACTAATCAGGGCAGTGGGGAGGGAAGAGCCTAAGAGGACACTGACAGTTTAACACTATGTTTGGAAAGGGTGGAAGTTTGATAGGAAGGAAAATTGGGGTGGAAAATAACAAAAAAGTAATTTTCCCTTATTTAGAAACAATGAAGAAAAAGAGCGAAGGAAAATGTTAATTTACTGGAGGTCTAATAGCTTAAAATAATATTGTGAGGCAGTCTTTCCCTTGACTTACCAAATTGATAAAATAACTATAATCAAAAGAACTTAAACTTGATATCTCATACTCGTCACATAAGATCAATCAAACTACCATGTAATTTACACTTTCGTCAATTATTTGAGCCTTTCCAAAGAAAAGAAAATCAACCTAAACATAAGATAAATAATAAAACCTAATTCTTCATTATTTTTCTTCTTTCTCCTAGTATTTTCCCTTTTTCTCCTTTCCCCACATAATGTAAAGCAAGTCGGTGCTACCCCTTGCAAGTTAATAATTTAGAACTAGTGGGGGGGTGGTGGGGGGGAGTAGACGGCAGCATGAAACCTTTGAAGAAGAGGCCAAAGAGAAGCCATTGAAAGCCAAGCACATGTACTCACTTCGATCTTACACGGTTGATTATGATCTTTTTTGTCTCCCTCTTTATCAAAAAGTAGCCTCCTTTTCAATATCAAATTCAACAAAAACGAGCTTTTTCTATCCTCAGTCTAATCAAAGGGTGATGCCTTGGAATTCTATATCCCATATTCAATTTTCGTATGTATAAACAGCTAATTCTAATTTGTATTTCTACCCATTATCGATTGTATTGCCTCTTAATGAGATTTAAAATTATTATAACTACTACTAATAGTGCAGAAAGTATAATATTCATTATATCCAGTGACGAATAACCAAAAAAAGCTAAATTCATAGATTTATTTTTTTATTTTGCATTCATTTCAATTAAAATATTATCCAATTAATTTATATATTTATTGAAATTAAAATTTAATATTAAAAATAAAATTCTATGTGACAAATTAAAAAGCTCATTAGACTATTTTTCTTTTTTTAGTATATCAATTCATCAACTACCGGTTATTAACTCAAATCATCTTTTGTAGCTTGAACTATGTAAGCCATAGGCGTGTTTTGAGGCACGTAGGCGCTTGGGTTGGTGCCATTTTAGTTTTTTTTGACTGAAAATGAGACTTTTAGATGTTATAATTTGACCCTGTAATCATGGCTTTCAAACACGTGATTGACTGGGAAGTCTAGCATGGAATACACGTGTTTCCTCTTTCTAATTTTCAGTGCGGAGGTAAATTTACCATTTAATTTGTGCGATTTAATCCTAATTACTGTTCAGTCTGTGCATTTGAACTAAATAATAAGATGGTTTCTAATTTTTAAATCCTTTTTCATTTAGAATTAGTTTGATTTAATTAACATTTACCACTTGTTCCGTGGAAAATGTAGATTTCAATTCTATAGAATTGAATATAATTATACCAAATTTCATAAAATTAAGTGAAATTTATAAATAAATTCCACAAAATTAGGCAATAAATTTTTATGACAAACCTATCATTTTTCTTCTACAAAGTCAAATTTTCAATTTTTTTACATGTTTAACTCATTTATTTTATCAAATTTGATCAAAATCATTTAAAAGTATATATAATTTTTTAGAAAAATATTTTCTTATTATTATTTTTTTATTTTAATATTTTTCATCTTTTATTTTAATATTTCTTTACTATCAAGGATATGGATTCAATTTAAATATACATTTATCACTAAATTAAAATGTAATACTTTTGTTAATATTATTTTTATTTTATATACTTTTAATAAAAATATAAAAAATTATATAGCATAACATCAATATAATTAGTATTTATTATTTATTTTTGTGAAGTCAATATTTCAATAAGATTTTAGAAACAAAAGCAAATGAATTTTCAATTATAAATTTATTCCATACATGATTATGTGAATATTTCTTATTTTAATTTGGATGATGTTATAAATTGTTATTTACATAGCAAAACTTGTTAGCGGACAAAATTAGTCTTTGCATAAAAAATGGTGCTCCATTGCTCTCAATCCAAACCCAATAACGAAACTTTCCGTATTCATCCACAATATCTTAACTCTCCACTCTTTTCCGTTATCTTCTCCTTCTTCACCTTATAAAATCAAGTTTTAATTTTTCAATTATTTATTTATTTCTAGTTCTCTATTTATTCTGACCCTTAAGACCCATCAATCTATGCTTGTTTTTTCGGTAATCAGTTTCTAAGTCTAATTTTCTTTTCTAATCCTGCCCATTTGCAATCAAAATTTGAAACTATTAATTTAATCTGCAAAACATATTGCTTTTTGATTTTTAAATAACCTGAGATAAGAGAAATATTGCATTTGGTTACAAGATTCAAAAATATTGAAATTGGATCGAAAATGGTGGGATTTAGAAGAATCTATGGTGTTTAATATTACCAAAATATTCGCAATAATTGGTACCTTTAAGGATAAAAGAAATCATCAACTTTTAGAAAGAGAAAATGGATTTGTCAAAACCAAATCTAGAAAGGATAAGGAAGCAAAATATGAGATTTTTTGAACTCTAGCATTACAGTAAAAACTTGGATAGTTTTACATTGATGAAGATTCATCAGAGCTTAAGTGAAGTAATGTAAAGATGAGATAAGTAAAAGGAATATAAAGGGTAATTTTGTCTATTAATAGATTTTGCTCTGCTAATAACAATTTAAGCTCTGAAAATAACACCACCCTTTAATTTTTAAGATTAATATTTCTTATTTTAACTTGTTGGATAAATAAAAATTAATTTATATATTAAAATAATATTTAATAGATATTTTCTTATTTTTATATTATATAAATAAAAACATCACATAAATTTAGTAATTAATTTTTATAGATTAATAAAGTCTTAATATGGATAAATACGAATCAATTAATAAGTTACCAGAAAAAAGTTTTAAAATGTAACTAATGAAATCAATAATGGATAATTATTAGTTGTTTGATAATTCTTACCAAACACCGATAGTACAATTATTTGGTACAAAATCAACTAACATTTGTATGAAACAGCCAATCCGAATCAAATGTACTTTTAATTTTTTTTCATTCAAAAATGATATTTTTACTTTTAAATAAGAGATTAAATATATTAAATGTAAGAGAATAAATATAACATTATACTAAATGTTAAAGACCATATTCCGATTCATCATCTTGTACATAGTATTATCTAAGGGGCAATTCATCATTTAATTTATTGATAATTATATTAAATTTCGAGCCTAATCACATTTATACTATTCTTACAATGTGTATATATTTAATTATGGGCACACATAATTAAATGTATATACCATTTATAGATCCATACACACATACCATGTTAGAGATTAAGTAGTATCTAAAGTGACAAATATAGTAATTATAAACCCAATCCTATGGATTATATATGGAAACCATATGATATGTAATAAATTTCAAATTTAAAAATTAGGACATCACTTGTTAAAATAACTTTACAATATAATGTGTTTAGCGCAATCCATGGTAAAGTCGCAATCAATAAAGTCTCATTTTCAAAATTCGTTTAATAAAAAATTATACTATTTTTTCTAACCGTTGTAAATGTAAAAAACACTATATTTTTATCTTTTATTATACAATTCTAATATAGCTATTACAATAATTAGAATAGGAAATAATCTTAGAGATAGAGTCAAGGGCTTGATTCTAGGATCAAATCACGATCATCAAACCATGCTTCTTTCCTTAAATGACCTCTTCCATCTGATGAGTTGGAATAAATGACACCCAACTTGCCAAGAACCTCATCAAAGACTCGTCCTGATACAGCCTTTGTCAGAATGTCTGCCAGTTGCTCATTTGATCTCACAAATGGGAGACTAATAATTCCTTCTTCGAGCTTCTCTTTGATGAAGTGTCTATCAACTTCAACGTGCTTAGTGCGACCATGTTGCACTGGATTCTCCGAAATGCTAATTGTGGCTCTGTTATTACACATCAATTGACAAGTGCTTCGAACTGGAAAACCAATCTCTACTAATAATTTCCTTAGCCACAATACTTCGGTCAATCCACGAGCTATCCCTCTAAACTCAGCTTCAGCACTTGAGAGAGCCACCACCTTCTATTTCTTACTTCTCCAAGTCACTAGATTGCCTCCAACTAGAGTAAAGTAACCTAATGTTGACCTCCTATCTACAGGATTTCCTACCTAATCCGCATTAGTATATCCTTGGATATCTAAGTGGCCATGCTTCTGAAATAACACTCCTTTCCCTAGTGAACCCTTCAAGTACCTTACAACTCGTAGAGCTGCCTCCATGTGTTCCTTCTGAGGCTTATACATGAATTGGCTAATGACTCCAACTGCATAAGCTATATCTGGCCGAGTATGTGAAAGATATATCAATTTTCCCACCAGGTGTTAGTATTGTTCTCTGTCAGCCGATTCTGCTCTATCGATTATCTGTAGCCCATGATTCACAATCATAGGTGTCTCAGCTTGTCTCCAGTCCACTAGACCAGTCTCAGCTAGTAGATCCAAAATTTATTTTCTCTGTGAAATGAAAATGCCCCTTTTTGACCTTAGTACCTTAATCCCAAGAAAGCACTTCAGTCCTCCTAGGTCTTTCATCTCAAACTCCTAAAACAACTGATCTCTGAGCTTTTTAATTTCTGAAGTGTCACTTCCGGTGATGATCTTATCATCTACATATATGATTAGAAATGTCACCAAATCTCCCCTTTTCTTCAAGAACAGGGTATGGTCGGAGTTACTCTGCCTGTACCCGTACTTCTTCATAGCTATAGTGAATCTTCCAACCACGGCCTCGGAGACTGTTCAACCCATATAGTGCCTTTTTTTAGTCTATAGACCTCATTCTTCTGGAAACTGTCTGAAAAACCTGGTGGAGCCTCCATATATACTTCCTCCTTGAGATCTCTATGGAGAAAAGCATTTTTTATATCAAATTGGTGTAATGGCCAATCCAGGTTTGCTGCCACAGAGAAGAGCACTCGAATAGCATCAATCTTGGCTACTGGAGAGAAGGTCTTAGAATAATCAATCCCATATGTCTGAGTATAGCCCTTGGCTACCAGTCGAGCCTTAAATCGCTCTACTGTCCCATCTGCTTAGTGTTTCACAATGTACACCCATCGGCACCTAACAGCCCTTTTTCCTGCAGGCAACTGGCACTTTTCCCATGTCCCATTTCTTTTTAATACATGCATTTCAATTTTCATAGCTTGTCTCCATTTTGTGAATACCTTGGCTTTCTCTGATAGACTCCCCCTAGCCAAATTGGTCATGGGATATCTTGACGCCCGTGGTTCATATTCTGGATCATACTGCTTTGGTGGTACACCACGAGTACTCCTAGGGGGTAAGACATATTTCTCCTGTGCCTCTACTACAATCACTTCCGGAACTACATTTTCGTTAGAACATTCTACAGCGAAAGCAGATTCAGAATGTAATTCCGGATCAGAGATACTTACCTCAGAATTATCAGGTGAGGAGTCAGATTGAGCGTCACCTAGCTCAGCAGACTGTCCTGTGTTTTCAAGTACCAGCTCAGTGGTATCACCTACTATTTCTTGTGGGACATTGACAAGTAAGACTGGGCCGATCAACCAACTCAATGGATCCATACTGGTAAGCTCCCCCTGATCACTGGGTTGGGATGAATAGAAGTACTCGGTTTCAAGGAAGTCACAGTCCATGGTAGTGTGCATGTGACGGGTAACTGGGTTATAGCAACGATAACCCTTCTTATGGACCTCGTACCCAACAAAGACACACTTAAATGAATAGGGCTCAAACTTGGTGCGCTCTGCCTTAGGAATATGAATAAAGACAGAGCACCCAACCACATGAGGTTGTAAGGTGAGTATTTCTGCTATAGGAACATCAGAAGTAAAAGTTTGGAGTGGGGTTTTAAGGTCAAGAATTTTAGTAAGCGAACAATTAATCAGGTATGTAGTAGTGGCTATAGCTTCAGGACAAAAATGCTTTGGAACTCGAGACTCAATCATAAGGGCTCGGGTGATTTCAAGAAGTAACTGATTGTTTCATTCAGCCACCCCATTTTGCTGTGTTGTGTGGGAACATTTAGTCTGATGGATCAATCCTTTTTCCCGAAAAAAAAGTCTGCAAAGTACTATTGATGTATTCCCCCATTGTCATATCTAAGAATCGTAATTTCTTTCTGATACTGGGTTTGGACCAGATTATAAAACTCAATAAATTTTTGGGGAACTTCAGACTTATGCTTTAAAAAATACACTCAAGTCATACGAGTGCAATCATCTATAAAAAGAAGGAAATATCGAAAAATACTGTTTGCAGAATCCGGGGTAGGACCCCAAACATCAGAATGAACTAGAGTAAAGATAGTAGAGTTCCTGGTAGTACTAGGATGAAAAGTTTGTCTATGACTCTTAGCTAACAAACAAGTCTCACATGAAAAATGACTCTGATTATTAAAAATTTGAGGAAATAGAAGTTTTAAATAACTGGTCGAGGGGTGTCCCAATCGTCGGTGCCACAACTAAGCCTGTAGGTCAATTGTCCCATGAGCTAGCATTGTGATCCCCTGATGAGCCACCTCGTCAACATAGTAGAGTCCGCCTCATTCAGTGCCATGCCCAATAATATTCCCTGTCCTGATATCCTGTAATAAGAAAAAGTAGAATAGATTAGTACTATACAGTTTAACTCCTTCGTCACATGACTAATAGCTAACAATTTGCAAGACAAAGACGAGACATATAGACATTTTGTTAACTTAAGCATGGGTGACAACTTAATTGACCCTGCTCCCCATACTGGTGTCAAACCACCATTAGCTGTCTGAATATAATCCTTAGTAGGGATTGTAGAGGTAATAAGATCTGATGAATCATAGGTCATAGTATCAATGGCACCACAATCAAATAACCATTCTCCACTTTTTTCATTCCCAGAACCCTGAGTAGCATATACCCGGCTCCCTCTTTCAATTTGACCCCAATTGACCCCTTTTCCTTCCTTTTCTCTCTTTTTATTTTTTTTATTTCTTTGTTTTTTTCTAGGGTGATTTTGACAATTCACAATTCCAGGAGGACTATACTGGTTAACTTCTAAAAATGAGGGACTTTCTTATAATTTTTCAAAAATAATAGGGCCAGATTCATAATATCCAAAACATCTATGGGAAAAATATTGAGGATTAAATATTAAGGGGCTTAAAGACAATTTTTTTGTCTTCAAACCCTATACCTGCAATCCGTTCCTTTTTGTCCTCTCGCGACCCTTCTTGAGCGGCGGTGGTGGTTGCACAGAACTAGTGCCGATCGTTGCCGTCGCTGCTGGGTTACCCACAGCAGTAGCGACCTTGGCGCCTTGGTTTTTGTCCCCTTGCCCTGCTTGCTGAGTGGCTGCAATGGCTGCAAAGCCTTGATGCTAGTCATTGTCGTCGCCGCCAGCAGCACCCTGTATACCCACTGCAGTTGCGACCTTAGTGCCGTACTTCCTGTTCCCTGGCCACCACTCGGGATATCCAATAAGCTTGAACCAACCCTCCTTGGTGTGTTTGCTTCCTCCATAGTGTGAGCACTTGAGTCGCGATTTGTCTATCGCCTTCATCTGTGGTGATGATTTTGCCACTGTTTTGGGCGTATCTGACTGGAATTTTGCCACCAACCCACTGCCAACACCTGAGGGAGATTCTCCCGGTGACAGTTGGCCTCCAATTTATGTCCCGCTTATGATTCCCAATCGGCCTGCCTCCCTTTGAATATTTGCACAGGCTTTTTCAACTGTTGGGAAAGGTGCTTCTCTGAGGAGGTATTTTCGGTCGGAATCAAAGCGATCGTTCAAGCCAGCCAAAAATTGGAACAATCATTCCTCTTGCCGGAGACGGTTGAACGTTGTTATATCTAGTGGAGAAACCATAGGATTGGGTTGTCTTCAATCAATTTCTCTCCAAATTCTCTGCAAATTACTGTAATACTGTTCAATCATCGAATCTTTCCTTGTTTTTGATTGTTCGCCTGTACTGTTAAATCAAACAGTTGAAAGGAATCTCTCCCACTGTCATATGTTTCTGCCAAGCCTTCCCACAAGGCTTTTGCTGTCGGATACTCAACATAATTATTAACCAAGTGTTCTTCAATGTTGTTGATGATCCAAGAGCAGGCGTTGAGATCTGCTTGCTCCCATTTTGTGTATGCAATGTTCTGTTTCTCCAATGGTGCTGGGTTTCCGGTGATGTGATGTAGGTGGTTTCTCCCTTCGATAGCCATCCGCATTAACTGGGCCCAAAGTGCGTAGTTGAAATCATTCAGTTTTACACTGATTGAAATATGTTGTGGGCTACTACTTTCGGTTTGACGGGTATTTATTTGGGTGGAAGTAATATGTTTAAGGAGAGTTATCAATTGGTTTGACAGGTTTTCAGGTGTTTGTGTTTCCTCTGACTCTGCCAGATCTCCGACAGTGTTCTGTGCTTCGCTCATGGAATTAAACGGTAGATGATGAGTTATGACTCGGTCACTAGAACCGTTCACTACTCTGATACCATGTTGTAAATGTAAAAAACTCTATATTTTTATCTTTTATTATATGATTCTTATATAGCTATTACAATAGTTAGAATAGGAAATAATCTTAGAGATAGGGTCAAAGGCTTGATTCTACGATCAAATCACAACCCTCAAACCATGTTTCTTTCCTTAATTCTAACACTAACCTATATGGTTAGTAATAATTGTACCATTTTCAAAATTACTATATATATCAGACTAGCATCCTAGTAGCGACTCTTCTCGGCAAGGACAAGTTGGTTTTTTGTTCCCACGTGTGGTGCCCTGCTTGCTGGTCTAGTAGGTAAGGTGCCTAGGATGAATAATAGGTTCTGCAAAGCTCCGATGCTAAGTACTTAATTTTGGTCACGTACACGCGCCGCCAGCAGCTACCCTGTCTGATACCCTATACCCACTGACACGTAATTAAGTGGCTGAACCTTAGTAGGTGCCGCATTAACATTCCATGATATTCCCTAATTGCCACCACTGCGGGATATCCAATAAGCTTGAACCAACCCCTCCACTATACGGAGTGTGATGCCTTTTCACTCCCATAGTGTGAGCAAACGTGTGTGCAGTTCGGGGAGCAGTTATTTGGTCATATCGCCTTAAACACTACTGCCCCTTCGATTTTGGAAAGTGTATGTGTCTTTGGTATGTTTATGGTTTTTTGCCATTCTTGCCTTCCTTGGGACGAATTCGGTGACCAAACTATCGAGAATTATTGACCATATCGCAACTTCCATCTTTGTCCTCACACAACTGAGTTGGTCAAGACTTCTTTGCGCCGGCAAACCATGGAACTTAAATCTTTTCGGTTGACATGTATTTGGGCACTACACAATTTAAGGATGACGAGGTTAAAGTCGCGCTTAAGATTTTCGCAAGTCGGCCCTGCCGATCCTGTTGAATAATCTCTGACACAAGGTCTTTTCTTTTCATAACTCTCTTGGGAAAATATGGCCGGTGGGCCTTATTTCATACTTCCAAGAGGGCGTAGGGAAAGTCGAACGAAGAATATTTCTTAAGCATGTCATAGTTCATCAGGTCGATCAGTTCAAGTGCCATACTCAAAGAATATTAGGGAACAATCATGTCCTCGCCGGAGAGTCATACAGGTTAAATGTTCCAAATTGCTGATCGTCCCACAATATTGATGGTTAACAGACACAGTACACCAATGACGTATAACCCATAGGAATTGAGAGAGTTTGTCTTTCAATCAATAGTCTAACTCCAAATCTTCTGACTAAAATATATCAATTACCTGTAATACTTTCAACATCGAAATCTTATCCTTATGTTTATGATCAATGACTGTGGTACGCTCCTTCACTGTATACTTAGCCTAAAAATACAAACGATGTTGAAAGGCGAACTCTAACCTAGCTGTCATATGTTCTCTCTCCTAATCCCTCACACACAAGCTATTTGACTGACATCTTCTATCGTGTCGTATACTATATCAAACGAGTGTAGACATTTATTAACCAAGTTGTTATATCTTCAACCTTCTGTTGACACTGATCCCACCACAAGAAGAGTACCCAGGCGAATTTGAAGATCTGTCTTTCGCTATCCCCTCCATTTTGTGCTTATTTGCATTTATGTCCTTCCTTTATCTCCAAAAGTGCTCATCTGAACCTCCCTTACTTCTTTTCAATCGGAGTGCAATTTCTTCCTTGCATCACAGTCATTATGGCCTCAGACCCAGACAGCGTGGTCCCACTGATACCTATTTAGTTCTGTTTAGTCTCACCTTCCTTTACCACACCTTGTAAAACTCATTCAAACGGTAGAGTAGTACCCACACATGGTATGGTCTGGTTAGTGTACAGGTGTGTTAGATCTTTTCATCTCTTTTGCTATGATTCGTGCTTGGGTGCTTTCCTATTCGTTATGATGTGATGTAGGTTGGTCTTTCATCGACTTTCGTATATGCAAAGTCCGCTAATGTTACTAACTATATGGGACGTCTCCACAACTGCAGTAGGAATTAGAGATATTCAATGACTTTTTACATTTCTGATTTGAAATTATGTAGTTGTTAACCTCACTATACTTATCGGCGATGGGTATTGACGAGCTTGGGATCTTTAATTATATATTGGCGTGTGGAATCAATAGGCTAAGATTATTAATGTCTTAAGTGAGAGTTATCAACTTGTTTCGACAGTGTTTCAAGGGGAAATGTTTGATGTTTGGTCCTCCATAGTATCCTGTCATGACAAGTATGTCATATCTCGACAGTGTTCTGTGCTTCGCTCATGGATTAAGATTAATAACTTGCCGCTATAAGTATGATCTCTGAGTTATTGAACGAACCTTTGTCACTATTGATAACCGCAGGATTCACTACTCTTTTCGATTATTTCTTAGAATTTCAGACTTTACATCTTTCCAAACAGAGTGTGGTATAATGCGTAAAAAATATCACATACAAATTAATTTTCTATCTTTTATCATATATTACCATAATATATAGCTTCTTACAAATAAGTGATCCTTGTAATAAAGTGAACATACATAATCTTAGAGATAGGGTTCAAAGGTCTTGATCTACGATCAAAATCACAAACCCTTCAATAAACCAATGTTAATACATAGTTCCTTTAATTCTTAACATCGTAAAACATAGTTATAGGTATCTTATCTAATAATATTTACCAAATTTCAAAAATATGCACATCCTATTCATAATAATTAGTGATACATAACATGAGCCATAATTAATTTATATATCAATAACTTATTTCTGAAATTTATTATCTAGTATTATATAAGATAACTACTTATTAGTCCATATCGGTCTAGATGATGTAGATCTTTCTAACCTATAAGGCTGTAACTACACAAAACATCTTATGTTGTTTCTATTAAGTGTTATTAAATACAGTATTATAGGTTTCAATATGATTTTGTTATTAGACAATCATTTATCTCCAAAGTTATCTCTAATTTACATAATTATAGTGGCGTTACAATGTAGAATTAACTTTTAATGTCGCGTTATGTTGTTATCTGTGTTCGTTTGTAACTTATATACAATTACACTGCAACTATATAGTCATACTAGATGAGATGTCTTTCTAACCTATATGAACTACATTTTTTTTTAGTATTATTTTCATTGTTTTTTAGAATATTATCCATTTCTCTAACATTAATTTTAGTCGTTATGTAAATTTTGTAGTTTTGTTGTTATTTTGTTGTAACTTAAAATAATTGCAACTTAAAATGATCTTAAATGAACTTTAAATTTCACTATTATTAATTTTCGTTATACAATTAATTATCTTTTAACAATTTTTAATTGCATTTTCTATTTTTCTAATATTGTTTTTAGTTATTACCAATAATATGTTAATATTTTTGGAGTTTTTTGTTTTTTTGGGATAGTAAGCTTTAATAGTTTGGGGTTTTTACAAATATAATCGTTTTAGGGTAGTTGTCCACAAATATAGGTCATTTTAAGAATATTAAAGAGTAATTAATAAATTTTTTTCAACTTTATATATGTTGACACATTAATTATTAATAATGCGAGATAAATGATAATTTAATCAAATAATTGAACTTTTTGTATAATCTAGGAGAATTAATTATTTTCTTAAACTTCATGCAAAAATTTTAAATGATTTATATTTGTGAACGTATGGAATAATAAAATTAATCATTTTGTTTTTCCCTCCTCATATATATTATGTGATTTTATACATGTAATTTTTAATTTCTTGGTATGATATACTCCCTCCATCCCATGTCTTGGCCTAGTTTTATATAAATTAAGAAAAACTTCATAATATAGTTAAATTATATTCTTTGTTTAGCTTTTTTCTAAAATACATTCTGCTAATGATTGTGGTATATACAATTGGGAATAAAGATGTATATTAAACGGAGTATATATTAAACAATGAATGATTTTCTAGAAGAGGAACAGAAAATACATTTTGAAACAAACGAAAAAAGGAAAGTAGGTGAATTTCATTTTATTTGATAATAATTATACTAATATAAGCATCATTGCAAGAGTACAAATTGAAGACAATAAAGAAAGGTAGGAAATGTTTCAGGATAATTATTGAAGACAATAGAAAAAAGTGGGAAATGTTTTAGCTACGAGCAAATCCCGTTATTTATTGAGGGAGCTTATTAAATTTTCGGATTCGGTATTCTGCATAGGTTTTCGTGGTGTATTTTGGTGGATTTTTATCGTCCAAAAGCTGTGGAAGAGGTCCGATCAACGCCTCATGCGGCGGTGCAATAAACACTGCCCATGACATGCGCGTGCTTTCCTTATTCACTAAACTTCTGTGTAGAACGCTTTTGTATTTTCCATTGCTTAGCACCTGAAAATCAAGAAAGCCTAACCCTCGTCACATGTTTAAACTTGGACGTTCATTTAGCTAAATAAAATAAATTAATGTTGCTTAATTATAATTAATCAATTGAGTACCTGGAGCTGGTCTCCAACATGTACAAGGAGAGCATTAGGAAGGTTATGAACAGCAACCCAGTTGCCATCTTTCCAAACCTGAAGACCTGGAATATGGTTAGGTACAAGAATGGTGAGTGCAGACATGTCTGTGTGAGGTTCAACTCCAAGTGCCAATTCAGGTTGCGGACATGGTGGGTACATATTGATTTTCATTTCTAGCTCTATATCTTCTCCTCCCAAATGGGACTTTAATGTCTTCTCTTCCAAACCCAACCCTTTTGAGAGCAGCTTCAACAGCTCATCTGTAATTCTCAGCATTTCCTCTTTGTATTTTTCATTCACTTCCCTATAAATGTACGAGATCATCAATAATAGATTATATATATACATATAATTTCCTTAATTGGTTATTATTAAAACAAATACCTGATTGAATGAGACGGGTTAGTCGGTCTCTGGTGATAGGATTCGGATACAGTGGTTTACAAAAAAAAAAAAAAAAAAAAAAAAAAAAAAAAAAAAAAAAAAAAAAAAAGCAAAACCCAAGTTGGCTCACTTTCCAAAATCTCTAGAAGACCTGGAATATGGATTAAAGGTAACAAAGCATTTTCACCTAAAAAATGGTTTGAGTGCCAAGACATGTAACTCGTGTTTGAGGGTTTCAAACTCCAAGCTCGTCTCAATTTCAGGTTGCCGAGACATATGAGTAGAGAAGCGTTACCAACTTTGAATTATATTCAATTCAATAAGCCTCGGCTATATCTATTCTGGCCTTCCCATATTAATTGGGACTTAAAGTGTCTTCTCTTCCAAACCCAACCCCTTTGATTGAGCAGAGCTTTCACCAGACTAGCACTCTGGTAATTACTTCAGCATTTAATTTTCACCTCTTATGTAGTATTTTCCATTCACTTCCCTATAAACGTCAATACGAGTCTCACTCAATAATAGATTAATATTTTATGAAAAGAAGCAAAGAAAAGGTAATACAATAATAAATTTGCCAAATTATTATTGAGTTATTATTAAAGGACCAAATACCTCGATTAATATGAGAACGGGTTAGTATATCACTCTGGTCTCTGGTGATAGGATGTGCGTATACATGCGTTTACAAAAAAAAAGGAAAAAAAAACAGAAAAAAAGAAAACAAAAAAAAAAATATTACATAAAAAAACTAAATTAGCATAACTTAAGTGTACATTGGCAAATTACCATTAATAATAGATTTTTATGTACTACTTTAATTATAAAAGACAATGATTCATAGTTAGATAAAAAACACAATTAGACTAATGCCAAAAACAAAAATAGTAATGGGATAATAAAAAAAAAAAAAAAAAAAAAAAAAAAAAAAAAAAAAAAAAAAACAAATACATACTTGATTGAATTACCATTAATAATAGATTTTTATGTACTACTTTATATAAAAACAATGATTATAGTTAGATAAAAACAACTAATGCTAAAACAAAAATATATGGGTATTAGCTAATCCAGATATTGTATGTAATCCTTAGAGCTTTGCTTTCCTTCTTTATAAAAAAAAACTAATGCTAAAACAAATATATATGTTTATATTATTATTTATGTTACCCAAAAGTGCGATCTTTTTCATATTTGCCAAACAACCAAAAAATAGAAGGGAAAGTACAAAATTTAGAAAAAAATCTATAGATTTATAATTTTTTTAGCATATATCAAGAACGGTTGAAAAGAAAGAGAGATCGATGCTGAAATTTGAATCTTTTATTGATTGAATTACCTATAAGGAGGAGGATATTTGGGCCATATATCATAATTAACCCGAGAAGTAGGAGCCACAAGATGAAAAAAATAATCAATCCACTCTATCTTTTCTTCATGGTTCTTTGTCATCTTGGTACCATACCCTTCAAATTTCCCTCTGCTAGGGTCATTTGCGTAGGACTCTTTCTCCTCTTGTGGCAATTCAAAGAACTCTTGTCCCACTTCTTGCAGCTGTTGAATCAAAGAAGATGGTATTCCATGATCTATGACCATAAAAAAACCCCATTCACTACTTGCTTTAAAGACATCATTGACTAGAACATCATGTGGCTGTGACAAGGAAATCACCGGCACTGTCACCCCTTCGATGGCTATGGTGTTGCCCGGTCGTTCATGGATTGAGCGGATAAATTGGAGTGGAAGTTCCTGAAGCCCGCCTTTCGATAGAACTTGCACTCTCTCTATCTCCATTGCTAGTCAGTTATATTTTTTCGTTCTTGTGTTGAGCAGAAGGAGAAGATATATGAAGCAATAAATGAGTACAGGGGTGCATTTTAGTAATTGACTACATATTTTGTTATATAACAGGACATTTAATTAACAATTTTCTTTTTTTTTTTTTAGTATTGGTAAGGGGATTCAAATCTAAGCCTATGATCAGGTCGTATATACACTTACTACTAGTCTATATATGTCTTGATGCGCTAATCAATAATTATTTGACATGAGTGATTCGACACTCTTTTACTGATGAAACTAATATAATTTTAATAAAAAAATAATAAAAAGAGAGATAAATAATAAGAAATGCAGCACTAATTTTTTAGTGCGACGATGAGAATTAGTAGATAGCTAGCTAGCTATTGAAAAGATTGAAAGAGATGATTGAAAGAGCAGTGAATTAGAAATGGTGAAATTTATAGAGATTGAAAGAGATGATTGATAAGAGTAGAATTCATTAATTTATTTTATTTTAAAATTAATATAAAAAATAGTCATTTATATTATTAAAATTCATGAAGTAAAGCATACAAATCATGGTTTAATATATTATTAATTCTCTAACTTTATAAATAGTTAATTATATTTAAGAAGATTTAGTTCACTAAATAAAAAATTATAAATTTAATTTATTTTTAATAATTTATTTTAAAAGTAATATAAAAAATAACTGTCTAAATTATTAAAATTTATAAAGTAAAAATAATCATCCATATCATTAAAATTTAAAAAAAAGTAACTTATTCATGTCATTAAAAGTTATATTAATTGTCATTTAATATGTTACTAATTCTCAAACGGAATAATTTATTATTAAAATTTAAAAACAAATGAAAGAAAGAAAGAAAGAGAGAGAGAGAGAGAGAGAGAGAAATCAATCAATCAATCATGTGCGAAGCGGGACTCACAACATATTACTTATAGCATTGATTAATAATTTGAATTGTGACACTGCTAATTTGATGTGTGATATTTTTTATTTTAGCATATTGAAACTATTTTAAAAAATATGAAGCTATTATAATTGCAAACCTAAACTTCCTACTTTTCGCAATTAAGAAACCTTTAAATGCCAAATTTATTAGGCAAATGGCAACATTGATTATCAATATTTTTAAAACATAATTTTTTGATTAATTATTGTGATTAGTTTGTAAACCCTTGTTTGATGCACTTTGTGTATATATAGTTGGCGGCTTAAAAAATACTAATTATAGCAACTTTAATTATTTAAGTTTTTTTATAGGAATTATTTCATCATTTGTATATTGAAAGAATTTATAAAATTAAAATTAAAAAATTTAGATTTAAGCCATTCTCAAGTATATCTATATGGTCTAATTGCTATGTTAGTTCATTGGGTCCATGTATTTTTTTTTTTTTTTTTCTAAAAACTGTTTCTCCCTCATTTCTTTCTACCACACATTGTGGTGATAGCAGCAAGTTCAATATCATACCCATATTATGTGGTTAATTGCACATTGGATAAATTTATATTGAGTAATTAACATATAATAAGAAGGATGAACCAATTAAAAAGGCCTAGACCGTTTTGTGTTAAAGGTAAGTTCAACTCTTTAAAAATTTAAAATATTAAATATATAGTTAATAGTTAATTGAATTTGATCAATTTACCTTAGGGTCACCGTATAGATTTTTAACAACTAAACTATATAGAAAATAATTATATAGTATCACATAGGAAGTATCTTCATGCTATTGGTTTTCTCAAACAAATATCATTTTTGTTTTTCAAAATCCCACATAGATCGTGATAAGAAACTGCCTCTTCCTCTCTCCCTTTCTCTATTGAAATTTTCTTTCCTTTTCTACATGTAAACACAAAATCAAGCATCTAGATACAGGAAAAAGCCGATTCTTATCTCTTATGACAGCCCTCCTCATATTTTTAGTTTTTTTGCAAGTTTTTATATTTTTCTGTTAAATAAATTACAAATCTATGTCTATTCAGGCATAGATTTATATTATTTATATTTTTGTTATTTTTTGTAATTTATCTCCATCTTATGTGTAGTTTAAGATCTCCCCATTTTATGTGGAGTATTTATTTTATTTTTTACATTTGTTTGGTTTTATTTAGCATGTGTTCAATTTCGAAGAATATTTCAACTACATGATGATTTTTGTCTTTTGGAACTTAGTAATGCGGCATGTTCATCCATTGGAATTAATGGTTCAAATCATCTGCGTTCGTTATAAACAACAAATTCATAAATAATTATGCTATGTATATAAGATTTAAAAAGTTTGTCTAATCAGCTACTTTTGAAAATCCATTAGTTTTTTAAAGTTCACCTCCCAATTTCCATTAAGATTTTTTATTAGATCAGCGAACAATAATTACTTTAGTTATAATAATTTTTATTCTATATCTCGTATTAATTTAAAAATTTTTTAATAAAATCCTAATATATTATATTCAAAAAGAAAAACATAGATGATAATAAATTCTCCATGACTCAAAATTTTTTAATTGTGACATGTTACATCCATGCTTGAGCTTTAACCCTAATGATTCTTTAATCTTTAATTATCTTAGGTGCAACTTGCTTGTTTCTTTTGTTGAAATATTCTTCACGTCAATAATTTAATTATCTGATCTTAATCAAGATCTCCATCTTAATTTAAGATACCACAAATTTAAAATCTTCTTAATATTACACATCACCTTTTTCATATGAAAGTAATTCTATAAAAAGAGAGAATTAAATTGATATTATTTATATTGAGTAAAATTGTCTATTTTAGTCTTTCAGCAAAATATTATAATAATCAATAAAAGAAATCCATTCAGATACTTAGTTTATATTTGATAAATTAATATGTTTATCTGACAAAAATGTATTTAATTGCAACTCTTTTTATCAGTTTAGATATTCAATATAAATTTTTTCATTCTAACACCAAAATAAAAATTGGCTTGACAGGATGGCCAATGCCAAGCTGCCAATTGCTAATCTTGGATAATGGGATTGAACCCTAGATTCAACTGGGTCACCATCTGCTGGCCCATACAAATAATAAAAAGAAGAATCATTTTCAAGAACCAACCAGTCAATCCTAACACTTAACTGCATTTAAACCATACAACAAGGGGACCATGAAAAAAGAAGAATCATTTTCAAGAACCAACCAGTCAATCCTAACACTTAACTGCATTTAAACCATACAACAAGGGGACCATGAAAAAAGAAGAATCATTTTCAAGAACCAACCAGTCAATCCTAACACTTAACTGCATTTAAACCATACAACAAGGGGACCATGAAATTGAATATTGTTAGTGGAGTCTTCGCTTAACAAACTAACTGTTGGGTGAAGAAATCACTATTTTCCGCCTTGTCCGACGACGGCGTTGAAGTAGGTCTATAACCAATGAGAACAAAATAAAAATAATGACCTGATGAAAATTAAGAGACATAATTAACACACGAAATTTAACAAGTGGAAAACTCCCCAAGTGGAGAAAAAATCACGGCCGTTGCCTTGGATTGTCGGGTGGCATCCGCAGCCGAGAACGAAAAAACCCAAGGAAAAATAATTCGAGAACCGGTCAGGAAGGAATCTTTGTTTACATGGGATCCACAATTAGTTACAACCACAATTACAAAATATTTTTCTTCCCGACACCCTCAAAACACCCCAAATATTTTATACTCCAAGGGACTTCAAAAGACTTGCTTTAAATTCCTAATATAAAACACATTTAAGTGTTTTTAGTGTGTTTTGGTGTGTTTAGAAACCTAAACATTAACTTCCTTTTATAGCCAATTCAAACACTCTCAAATTGGCTTCCTTTTATAGCCAATTCAAACACCCTCAAAACTCAATCTCCCTGATGTGGGATTGAGCACAACCAATTTTTTATATTTTTTTTTCTTCTGTTTTCAACCAAGGCGACTAACAATCTCCACCTTCAAAATAAAATTTTAAAAAAACACGACATTGTCTACTACTGACAATCATAATTCTTATGTCAAGAATTATCATACTCCACCATAAAAGAGTATCGCCACTTGGAACCACTTTACCGACTCCAAGAATTTTTCATCGGCCATGTCGGATCTCGCTAATAGTTTATGGTGCAACCCTCCTGTTGACTTTTCCAAGAGTTCATTAGCCAGAGAGTTCATTAGCCATCGACATATTTTTGTTTCACCAACACACTTTGCATCAAAAACTGTCAACCAATGTCGTGCGCATTTCCGTGAACCTAGCTTACGCAATAATCCATCCTCTTCCATGGCATCTCTACGAGTAGCAATCAATGCATGAGGACACACATCTCCTCAAATTTACAGAGAGATCACGATCATCTCCTTCGCCACACAAGGAGACTCCACATTGGCAGGCAACAACGTTAGAGTTTCTAGCCGAATGCAGCTGCCAACCGTTCGGCAATCCTTCTTCACGTGTTCCAGTTTGATCACAGCCCAGCAGGACAACGCTTCCTCTTTCCGGAAGCTTTGATTGCTTTTTTCTGGGTACCGCTCGACAAATAAAGCGCGTGAATCCTCATTACAGTTTATTTTTCATTTCCAAATTCAGTCTTCTCTCCTCAGTTAAGGAGCTTACTAACCACATACACCACTTCTGTACTACCATAATTTCAGAACCAGGTTTCATATGCTGCATATGTGAGGGAGGAAGTGACGAGGATTGAGTAGGGGAGATCTTCTTATCTTGCGAGATCGTGTTCGATTTTTTGCACTCCAAAAAGAGTTTCTAATTCAGAGAACGATGCCCGTCAAGACACTGCGCAAGGCGTGATCCTGACAGCTTTGTACCTTCCGCCATTTTCAACGTATAAAATTCTCCTTCAAATATAACCTGTTGGATATATTTTTTCCCCTATATATTTTTTCCCTGGTACAATTCTTCCAGTTTCTCCCACAACTCTTTTGTCGTGGACAATCCAAGCACATTAGTAAGAACATTTTTTGCTAGACACATACTAATTTGACTTGCCGCTTTGATATCCAGCTCCTTCCATTCTTTATCGCTAATCTTGGATTTTTCTGAGTCTCCACTGCTACTGTCTTTTCCTGAATTCTTTCCGTTGACTGGTTAACCCTTCAAAACCTTATGCAGTCCAGACTGAATCAACACCTCTTTGACTTGCAATTGTCACAGTGCAAAATTCATGCTCCCATCAAATTTCGTGCAAAATTCATTCTCTCGTCAAATTTCTCAATCTCACATCTCATAGCCGACATGCTTACTTGTGCTTATAACAGTGAACCCAATAATTAGTGAAGTAAACCAATTCGGCAATACACAGGAAAGACCACAATGATCTCCTAGACAGTATTACCATTCCACATAAAATCCCAGTTGGGCGGAGGGGTCACAAGTGATCCCACTTAAAATCCGGCCTTCTAGAAAGAAGTTAGCTGCATGGTATATTAATAGAACTTTCGTACTAGAATAACTTCAATAATTATCGTCAGGACCTTCACCACCGGTACTCAAGCACACCAAAGCAAAGCTCCACCCTCTTCAAGACTTCCAAAAAACTCCACCTGCTTTTAAAATAAAATAATTTCTAACAACAGTATTTCTAATGTGGAAGATCAGACTAAGCCGCAACCACCCGCAACCGACAGTGCATACTTATAAATTAACACAGAAGCACTTATTTTAACACTAAAACAGCTCCGCCTAACAACTAGGCTCCTGGGTTATGTCAGCGGATGTCACGACCCGTTTCCATGGGCTGGACCGGCACTAGGGCCCAGGTAAGCTTAAGGCCCCCAAGGCCCGTAGTAAGCCTGAATCACTAAAATCTATATCTCAATATAAATTTCGAACATTCAGCCTATATTAACATGAAAAATGTACCTCAAATTTCATTATACCTCGGCCCAAATTTATCATCTTCAACATTCCACAGTTCGAACCTCATGTACAATACAACACATTTTTAATATGGGCTAACATAATTACTTCATCTGTATTACTACACTACTAGATGTATGTAAATTCTACAACTACGGAGTCACTAACTGTTTGTTATACATAGCTTCTTATACATATAGTTACATAGCAAAATAATTATGGAACTAGGAAAAACTTCTTAATAGCTCTGCGGCGAAGAAACATAGCTTAAACCGAATTAAAGAGAAACTTACTTCCTGAAAAATTTAATCAAGGCATGTGAGTTTTCTAAGGAGTAATAATTATTGCACAACACAGTGAGTTTTCTAAGTGAGTAATATTTTGCACAACACAGGGGTGGACGCGACGTTGGCGTGAGACACCCAGGCAGACGTTGCCCACGCAGTCAGCACATGTGTAAAACATATCAATCTAATCATCCGACTAGTTATATGCTTCCATGCAGCTAGTCCCACAACAAATGGCATATCAACCAGCACTGCACAATAAATACATCTTCCATGATAATCACATCGGCTCTCAGCGTCTGGAAATTAGTCATGGAGTCAAACCGAAACCGGCCGAGAGTCCGATCCTCAAGGCTTCGGGCGCACACTGGCCACACTGGCGCTCCATACCTCTTCACGTGTCGCACACACGGGAGTCGACTCCCCATTCTGGCCGACCCGGTTAAACCCTCGACTTGAAAACCAGTCCTCCAGAACTCATTATTTTTTTCCATCTCCTCTCTTTTCTTTTCCATACCAACAGGAGGCAATCCCGGTCGTGACCTCGGCTGTATCAAATATAGATTCTCATGCCCAGGCGCGTCTCAACAAGAGGTCCACCCTGCGGGCTGCGATGCGAAGAATCTAGATTATTCTGCATTTCAAGTGCGCACCCAATAAAGAAAGCCAACACTGTGACAAAGTTATCTCTCAGAATAATCTCTCTTCTCTCTTTTTTTTTTTTTTTTAATAGACCAAGCGAGCAATGGCAACCCGGTCGTTATTCGCTCCGCGATTCCAATAATCTATTGATCTTCAAGCGCTCCCACGAACAAGGGTAGGCCACCCTGCGGGGCTGCGATCAAGATCTAAGATTATCAGGTGCGCCCAATAAAGAAGCCAACCCTGTGGTTTTCCCATTATCATACAGATCAGACAGTAGGTGGCACACCGGGGGCGCGATCTCCATTTACCCGGCTAACAGAATTAAGGAAGCAGGATCCTATATAACAGCTAACAGTCTCACAAACTCATGGTGAAACCAGCACTTCAGCATCCCATATTTTCACACACGACAAGGAAGAAATATCATGTCTATCACAACACAATCTAATCACACGATAGGAACTAATCTGGCGGAATCAGCATGTCAGAACATATGTCCGATCAGTTGAACATCGTAATGGCAATGAACAATTTGGACATACCATTCTCAAATGAAATAACTAATAACAAATAAAAAATTAACAATAAACAACAGTGATGAAATAAAATATAATAATTGAATAATCATGAATAATAATAAAATAAACCAGAAGCACTTTATTATATTAAATAAACAAGTTTATAGAATTAATCTAAATAACTTATTGATTATGTGCAGTCTAGGTTCCACGAAATTCCGGCACGCATTCTAAAATTGGACTATCCACCTGTTTAGATAACACAGTATTATTACTAGGACATTAAATCAAGTCAATACGACACGACAGCCCATTCGGTCCGTCGGGCAATCAATTGTCGGGGCTTGATTCCTTACTCTCCTATATAGACATCAGTAAATTAACACCAGAGCAACTATCTCACCATAATAAGTTTTATAAATATAGGGAGACGACTTTTCATCTGTTCAATAACAATACTCCATACAAGATTATTTGTTAAATCATAAAGCCTGACGCAAACTAAAATTAATACTTAATGGTATTTAAAATTGTCTAAGAGCGCATCCTTTGTTAAAACTCATTTTTAACAATAACTATTTATAACCTACTTTTTTTAGAGATTCGATCATCATCTAATTATCTAACTAATTAATTCTGCAACTTGCGTCCCCCTTCACGTTTCCGGTGTCGCCATGACGTGGCGCAGACAATTAATTCCCAGTGCTCAAATGACTTTATGTCCAGATTTTCGATACATTAATATCAGTTTAGTTAGGCTTGACATAGTGATTGTTTAAATTATGTACTCCACCTAAGTATGAATCACGATTATTTCTTTAACAGTTGATATTCCTCAGTTGCGCATGCTTCGAATTCTCGAGGCTATAATATCCCCCAATTACATATTCACAAGATCTTAGCGCGGCTAACCCATTAGAATATTTTCAAAGTCCTTGGCGATTAATAGTCGTAATCCGAGAAGTAAACTAGAAATATCCCCTAATATTATAAGAGTTTTGAGTTAGATTCTATAATCAGAAGGGAAAGCTGGCACTGGGACAATTAATCGCAAGTATCGCCACATTAGATCACACTAACCAATCTTAATTTATTTACAAAAGACCATAATGTACTATATATATTTAAGCTATTCCAAATAACCTAGCGACGTTCTTATTATTCAAGAATTCAAATCTAATTTTATATGACTTCAATTAAATTCATTAATCAATTAATTGCTTTATAAGTGACCACAGAAATTAGGAGAAATTGAGTCTTAATCTATTTAATGACTCAATTAAATTCATTAATCAATTAATTCTTTATATACAAAAATTGAGAATTGAGTCTTAGAACGTACCAATTGAGAATCGAGCGATGATTTCATGATCAGCGCGAAGAGAAGAGAATTCTGTCTCTCGGGGCCTCGCAGGAGTGTCGCCGGCCGGTCACCGGACCGCCGCCGTACACGGTGGCCGAAAAAAGCAAAACTGCCCAGATTTTGATTCTAACCATGGCCCCTGACTCGATTTTTCACACAGAACCCAAATCCCATATCAATTTCACCTTTCAACGCCAATTTGTCAAAAATCCCAAATCTAACTCACATTGAAATCTAAATCTAAATCTCCTCAAATCTCTGTCCAGTGACTAAATTGTCAAAAGCATTAAATCAAAATTGCTATGGCTTGTTTTCCGACCGAGCTAAGCCACGGAAGTCACTGAAAACGTTGAGCCTCACCGGAAATCGCACTGACTCACTGTCGGAGGAGGCAGCCGCGTTGCAAGGGAAGAAACTCGATCGATCGACGTGAAGAAGGACCGACAACGTGACCGGCGGCATGAGAGGGATCAATCGCCACCCCTCATTCTCGCCGGGCAGTGGCCGGAAATGGGGAGGGAGGGAAGAACGTGCTGGCGCTCGCTAGGAAGGAGAAGAAGAAAAGGAGAAAAAGGAAAGAAAAAAAAAGAAAAAAAAAATCTTGGAGCTTCTAGACCATTCCGGTAAGGAGAAAAGGAAAGAAAAAAAGAAAAAACATATCTTGGAGCTTCCGTATGCAGGACCATTCCGGTTTTCGAGTTTTCGATACACGGTTTGGTACTACAATGATTTCAAATAATCGGTCTCCGACTTTGCTTGGTTTTCTAATCCGATTTGATTTATTTTGATTCTTTTTAGTTGGTTCTAGAACATTTCTTTCCACTTTACCAAATAGTAATAATGATCGTCTAATAATATATTAATTTTTAGAATAATTAATTTTATATAGTATCACACCACATATCATACTAATTTTTTAATAAATTAAATAATTAGTGCTCCATATTTACTCTTTAAAAAATTTCTAAAGGTTCTCCACTCGGCAGGTTCTTTAAACCATACAACAAGGGGACCATGAAAAAAGAAGAATCATTTTCAAGAACCAACCAGTCAATCCTAACACTTAACTGCATTTAAACCATACAACAAGGGGACCATGAAAAAAGAAGAATCATTTTCAAGAACCAACCAGTCAATCCTAACACTTAACTGCATTTAAACCATACAACAAGGGGACCATGAAAGAGGACTGTACATGTGGTTATCTAATTGACTATTGTTAGTGTCTTTCGCTTAACTAACTGTTGGGGAAAATCACTATTTTCCCGCCCTTCGGACCGGCTTGAAGTAGGAACAAATGAGAAAATAAAATAATGACTGAGAAATTAAAGAGAATAATTAACACGATAATTTAAAGTGGAAAACTCCCCAAGTGGAGAAAAATCACGGCCGTTGCCAAACGAAAACCAAGAAAAATATTCACTACGCGGAAAATTGTTACAACCACAATTACAAAATATTTAAAAATATTTTTCCTAACCGGACGACACTACCTCAACAATCCCAATCATTTTATACTCCCAAGGGACTTCAAAAGAACTTGCTTATCCCTAATATAAAACACATTTAAGTGTTTTTGGTCGTGTTTTAGACAACCTAAACATTGGCTTCCTCCTAATATAAAACACATTTAAGTGTTTTTGGTGTGTTTAGAAACCTAAACATTGGCTTCCTTTTATAGCCAATTCAAACACCCTCAAAACTCAATCTCCCCGATATGGGATTGAGCACAACCAATTTTTTATATTTTTTTTTTCTTTTGTTTTCAACAAATGCAGCTAACACTAACATCTAACTGAATCACATATATTAATAAAAACAAAAAATCCATAATCAACTGTCAACTTAGAAATGTGGAAAATTCATATGTTTTTTTTTCAATAATTATATATTTTTTTTTTCGATAACTTAGACCACTTTTTTTCTTATAATAATAAAAATGTGGAAAATTCGATTCTATCATTCAAATTATGATTCAATCATTATTGGTGTGTTGTCTTGATCAGTTCTAAAATCTACTTCCTACATCTCAAAATATATGTCATTTTAGGATAATTATTTTTTTCTTAAAATATAAGTCGTTTTGAGTATTTTAAAAAATAATAAATGATATTTTTCCAATATTACCTTTATTTATATTAGATATAATAATTATTTTCATAAATTATTCGTGATTGAGATAAAAGAGTAATTTCATTAAATTTACTTTTACTTTTTTTATAATTTAGGAGAATTAATTAATTTTTTAATTTTAATGTAAAAAATTTAAATGACTTATATTTTGGGACTGAAAAAACATAACTTTAGCTTTGCATATTTGTAATACCAAGTGCAGCCCATATCCATATGGTGACTGTCCTATTAGTTCTTTACAATAAAGCCCAAAAACATTAAAATCCAGTTCCAATGTGTGGGGAAAGAAGATTTATTTCAGTTGAGAAGCAAATATATATATATTCCCATCTTCGGTTTAAAACAGTTAATGGACTAGGACCAGGACCGTTAAAGGCCCATTTTTAGTTAAAGCCGGAGTTCAACTTAGAATATGCTAATTGGAACTCAGCCCAAATACATATAATCATTTTTGGGTCAAATTTGGATTAACTCAAACATTTCAGTGCAACGTTCTCGTTCTCGTTATCATGCAAATATTAAATCGGTAAATAGCTTTAATTTGACACCAAAATTGTAAATAATGGTTACAATAAAATTTATTGATCGAAATACAGATTCCGATAGGGAAGATGAATTTTATTAGCAGGTTTGGGATGAATAGTGATATCTATTTTATAATCGGATTTAGGTATTCCACGTTATTCTTAGTTACAATATGATTATTTTTGTCGTTCTCCAAAAATACATTCTAGTAGTTCTAAGTTAATTGCTTCAAAATCTCATTCGGAGGTTGAAATTATACTATCTTTTTATAGCTCATTTGGAACAAATGAATTATGGTTGTAGAATTCATTTGTAAATAAATTTCAAGTAAAATTCATTTGCAAATGATTTTGTTATGTATTATATATTACAATTTAAAATAAGAAATTCAGTTGAATTCCGTAAAATTATAATTGGAATAAATTTTTAAATGAAAATTCATTTATCTTTATTTCTTATAACACCCTTGACATAATAATTTAATAAAAATAAATAACAAACATCAATTATAGCTTCCATTCAACGGAATACAACATACCAAAAATTAGCAATAGAAAACTATTATCTTGTTCTAAAAAGGAAATATTTTCAAAAATAGATCATATTTGAGTATAATAACTAATAATGATATGTAATAAAAATAAGGTTACTATTATACCAAGTAAATTCATTTCCAATTCAAATGATTGTTTGTTATGTAGAATTTTTCATAAGAATTTTATTCATAATTTAAAAATAAGAAATTTCAGATTCTCGAACTTTCTTCGTAAAATTGAAACTATATTTTGGATATAAGTTTTTAAATTGAAATTGTCATTATCTTTAATTTCTTATTAACACCCTGACATAATAATTTTCAAAATAATAAAATAAATACAAACATCAATTATATTTTATTATGTACAATATATTACTTGTCATTTTTTATTAATATAATTAAATTAATATTTCACATAAATAAGTACCACTAATATTTCCACGCTAAATTAATTAATTATATAAGCAGTAACATTCATTCTCATTAATTATATTATTTTTTTTAATTTTTTTTGATTGTAATCAATTTTGGTTGATTTTTAAGTAATTAATTTGAAACTAAAAATTATATTAAGAAATGTTTACTTATTGTATATAAGCAGTAACATTCATCATAATAATTATTTTTAATTGATGTAAACAATTTTGTTGATTTAAGTAATTAATTTGGAAACTAAAAATATATTAAGAATGTTACTATTGTTTTTAATTGCATTTGAAAACAATTCTTAATGCTCAATTTTTATAGTTTCATAGTAATAATAACTAACGTTATTATTAGGTTTTAAAAAGAACATCATTACTAGTTTGAAATTTTAAAAAAAATAAAAGTATAAATATAAACTAACATCATTATTAAATTAAAAAAAATAACATTCTTATAGATTAGAATTTTCAAAAAAATAAATAAAAAGTAAAAATAGTTGAGTTTTATAGTGTGGGGTAATTTTATCAATAAACATTTCAATGGTCAATTTTATAGAATTCATTTACAAATTCCATCAATTTTAGTAGAATTTGAATTAGTCACATTCAGTTCCATATAATTCAATTCATAAAATTCAAATCTGTATTTTTTTTATTCCATACACAACATTTTGGATTCTAAATGAATTCTTTTGTGAAATTCATTTTCAAGGGGCTCTTAGTTCCTAAAATTTTGGATTTAAATGTTTATTAGTTGAAAAATATAATTATTCATTAAAATAATTAGAGTGATTAAATCTCAAAGAATCAATCATTTTCATATCTCTAATAATTTTTCAGTAGTAGGAAAATTTATACATGAACGGCTTCCAGACGGGTTTCCGTTCAAAGTATCCGACTTTTCCGGCAAAACGACAGATGAAGACGCCAGAAGAGAGTGAAAACGACGATGTCGGTCTAAATTTCTCTAGAAGCTGAAAATTGGTGAATAAATCCAATAATCCAAGGGACGAAGAAAACCACAGCGCTGTCTTATTATCCGCCAGCAGGAAGCTAAGGAGAAACCTCAACACATCTCCTCCATCCTACCATTCCCCAGTGGGAGTAAGTAGCCGACTTTTGATTCCGAATATGCGAATCTACTAGGACGTTCACACATGCATGTGAAAAAGGGTATAAAGATTAAAGAATATATATATTTTTTTTAATCTAATAAAGAGGGATAAACCCCGAAAGATAAATAAAATTAAGACTACACCTTGCATATTCTATCGTAAAAGATCCAGAGCCTGACTGCTAAATTAATAAGCTTGTCTGCAACTTAATTAGCTGAATGTTTAATTTGATTTCTGGATTTTTAGTAAAATTAAATTTTTAACTTTAAGAGGGAGCCCCAATTCTGCCATCACACAATACTTTTCCTTTCTTCAATATCAGCATGTCATTAAATGACATGTGACAAACATCCACCTTGATTTATATAAGGTAAAATGCATAAATTCACCCGTGATTTACATAAAAAATCTCGCGGCGCACTTAACTTTACGAGGGATCTATATCCCTAATATATTTTGATAACATTGTATATTTTTTCATATTAAAAACAATAGTATTTTAGTTTTTATATGTAAAATATTGATTTGATATGTAGTTAATACAACTTTTAGAATAATAGTTTTCACATTTGTCAATAATTCAATAAATGATCTAAATTTAAAATTTGGAGTATTTAATGGAAAAAATTTTGCAAATTAATATATTTAATAGGATACAATTTTTAAGTTGAAGTGTAGGACGAGTGAAAATAAAAATTAAACATGTTACAAGATCTTTTTATGTAAACTATGGGGCTTAATTTATGCATTTGGACATTTATATAATCATTAAGAGGCTAACAGAGTTGCGGATGGGCTTGCAAACATTGTTGTTCGTGGGGATTTGGGTTTGCAGGTGCAAGCCTCTCCTCGTGCTGCTAGCTTTGTTGCTGTTCTTAGGGAAGATTGGCAGGGGATTTCCTTGCCAAGAATTACTAATGTTTTTTGTTAGGTTAATGATCCTTCTCTCCCTTCATTCAAACAAATCATACTGTGTTAGAGGAAAGTTCCAGCAACATCTTTTTCCACTGTTATAACATAAATTAATTAGGACCTTATGAATAAAACAATTGCTGGAGTAACCTTTAATAGGGCAGAGCAAAGCATTCTTGTAAATTCTTAAATTGATAAAATTTCTAATATTTGATTGATCTAATTTTTTTTCCGCAAAGGAAATAAGTTGATTCTTTTAGATTCTCTCTCGTTCTTCCTAAAAACAAAATCCTAATAATTACATCCTGTAATGTGCTTGAACTACAATTAGTATCTCTCTGTGAGATGTTAAATTATTTGGATAATTTTTCAAAATAATGGTAAAATAATGGTAGAACTATTTAAAATTGTTATTTCAAAGTAAAGAGTATTATTCTTACTGCGTACCATAAATAAGAATTTTTTTTTATTTATATCACAGGTGTTATTAACCTATTAGGTTATACCTAATATTACTCGGCGCCCGTGTCTGGCTCATAAAAAATGAGCACTCCTAGTAGAAATTTTTTTTTATTTACAAGAATTGAAAATATAAGATTAATCTAGATCTCGATAACATATTTAAAATAATGATGGTGGTATTTACAATTATTATCTCAAAGTAAAGGATATTGTTTTTAATGTGGGCTATAAATAAGAAAGTTTTTCTTTATCTATAAGTTCATTCTTGTGATTCTCAAATCTTTCTCAAATATCAACATATGAGATTAGTCTCCTTTATCAAGATTTTGTAGTTGTTCCTCCTATGAACGTTTTTTTTATTAATGGAATATTCAACTTTACAAAATCGTCTATCAAGTTTAAAAGGTATTTTATTATTTGAGCCACTCATTTTAAATATCATATATAAAAAATTTATCATGGAAATCTCATAATTACCATCTAATATATAAATTGAAAAATGAAAAAAAAATATATTTTTTTATATTCTCAAAAATTTTGAAAGGTACCTTTAAATGGAATAATTAAACCATTAGTGTCCGAACTTTCACATTTTTTCTATTTTTGTATCTCAACGGAGAATAATAATAATTAAGTGTCTAAACTTGTAAAATGTTGCAATTGAATGTCTCTAATTAATGTGGATAACCAAAAAACTGATTATGAACTAGCGTAGCCTAATTTTTTTAGTTACGTGGCAGCTTACTTGGCGTTAAATAACTGAAATATCTGCCAAATAAGCTATTGCTTAGCTGGACGGGACTTAAAATCCCCATTTTAACCTCAATTTATTGCTTTCCCAGCTACCTCCTTCTCTTTCCTTCCAACGCCAGTGTCAAAGCAGGAGAGAAAGTGGGTTTTAACTTTTTGAAAACATCAAAATTAAAATAAAATAAAGGAAAGGGAAAGCAAAGCCAAGCCATCTGAGTAATGTGACATGAAAAGTATAGGAAGAAAAAGTGCAGGGAAAATAACAAATATACATCAAGAATGTAGATGCAAAATTACTAGTAAACTATCTAAATCATCATATCATGTCGTATCCCTTACTAAAAAAAAAATAATAATAATAGAAATATAAAGCCCTTAAACCAATTAATCAACAATGAATAACTTAATATTGCCAAATAGAAATATCATCTCATCCATTGTGCAAATGAATTTCAAAAATTAGAGTAAAAATCCACTAATATGATTTAATCACACCCATAGTAATCCAGAATTATTTTCAATTTGCTTTTGATAGAATTCTATTGAAAAATATGATCTTTCTCGAGGAAAAAAAAAATTAATGCTCTGTAAAAAGGACAAATTCCTCAAAAAAGTGAAAAAAAAGGTTAACTGCTTTCCCAGAAGTGCAAGAATGATCACTTCACAGTTTGGTCGACAAGGCAAATGATAATAATTAGTTGTCAATTATCTTCCTGCCATTTTTCTTTCTTGGGAAACAAACAGAGAAACGACTGAAGTAGAATCAATACAAGAAGAACCTCACTAGAGATCAGGGAATCGAACGACAGAGACGCGAGGAGAGCAACTATCGTAGAGGAGACAGACGACTGAGATCGGATGCAGCAAGAAATGAAAAAGAACCGACGGCTACTATCCTAATTTATTCGCGCTATTTCTCTATGAGAAAACTTGTAATTTTTTGGCTTTACTTTTCCTTTATTTTATTTTATTTTAATATTGATGTTTTCAGAAAGTTAAAAACCAATTTCTCTCTTTTGGTTTTACCCTAGAAGAGAAGAAGAGGAGGTCGTGGGCAAATAATCAATTGAGGTTAAAATGGGGATTTTAAATCTTGTCCAGCTAAGCAATGGCTTGTTTGACATATATTTAACGCCAAGTAAGCTGCCACGTAACAAAAATTGGGCGCTGCTCGTGTATAATTAATTTTACGATTATCCACGTCAGTTAGAGACATCTAATTACAATATTTTATAAATTTAAACACTTAATTATTGTTATTTTCCATTGAAACATCAAAATTTAAAAAATAAGAAAATTCAGATAATAATGGTATAATTATCGCACTTAAGTTGAAGTTGAATGATACTTGATACTTGTAATAACGGCCCAACCCAATTAAATTTAGTCAAACGAACGCATCATTCGTTAATCGTTACCCTCAACTCACCTCCAAGTAGGCATCTACTAGATGATAGGACCTCTCATAAAAAACAACCTAAAGATGGAAACAAGAAAACCGGAATAGCCAGTTAAAAGTCCTAAATGAACATAAACTACCCCACACGTTTATTTTATGAAACCTCCACGTGTCCACTCTTATCCGTTACCTTCTCTTTTTCTCCTTCCCTCTCACCTCCTTTAAATGCTGAACCTAAACCAAACGCCACCATCGTTACTTTTGACTCTCTATAACTCAAAACCAAAACCCTCACCTTTTAAGAGCGCTCTCTTTCTCTCTCCAAAATCTTAGTAATGGCTGCTAATATCCTTCCATTGAACTCTGTCACTATCAGAGCACGTGCCGGACCAGGTTCCCAGAGGCCCGATCCACATGGCCGGAAAAGTTCCTCTAGCTCGGGTAACTGGTGGTCCCCGCTCTTCGGATGGTCCTCCGAGGCCGACTACATTGGCTCTGAGAATAAGCCCCAAGATATGCAGGAAAAAGAGGACGGCAGATCGGAGTCGGATCTCAGCTCAAAACCAGTGAGATCTCGGTTTGCTCCAGGTGGTTTCACTGAGGAGAAGGCGAGACAACTCCGTATGATGACTAATGAAACGTCATCGTTTCATGATGTTATGTATCACTCTGCGATCGCGTCAAGGCTAGCCTCCGACTTCAAGCACAGATCCGAACGGTAGTTCTCCGGCTAGTATGGTTCATCAATAACTTTTTTCTATATGCATATAGATTTTACTCGTACATGGTTTTTCCAGCAAAAAATAATCTAGTTTGGAAAATCTGTAATTTTGGACTGAAATGTTTGATTGCTACTTGCTTGTAAGTTATGATCAAAAGATAACGGATAAGGACTACGCTCTGTAAATTATTAATGTACAAATCTGATATCGTTTATGATGCTTGCGTAGCATATGCGTTATTTTAATGGCTATCTCTTTAAGGTATTCTTATAATTATTAGTTAAAACATGATTTAACGTGCACGCATATTAGCCGGCAACCATTGGATTAACGATCAATCATTTCTTATTCACTGGGTCCCAATCCGATTTCACTTATTGAGTGATGGACGGTGAAGATGAGAGCAACAGTTAACCCAAATTCTTCACTATGACTGATTAATCGCGCACGATTGTTATAATAACAAGATTAGATTAACGCTAGTGTTGGTAACTATAATCTTGTAATCCTCTGAATAAAATTTGGTTGGTTGCTTGGCTATAAAATAGAATAGAATAAAATAAAATTATGCAAGTTGGCTATGGAATAAAATTAAATTTCGTACATAGAAAGATCCTGAATTATATTCGGATAATTTATATGTGCTTGTCAAGAATCCAATTCCAAACAGAAGAATATGCTTGTGTCCCAGGACATTTGTAAATTTGTACGTGACTAATTATATTTTTTTTGGTGGAATAGCAGCAAATTTTAGATTAATTATACGTTGATTAATGAGAAAAAGATGTTATCTACAATGTGGGTAACTAAATTGTCTATATGTGCAGCATCGTAGCAAAATTTTGATCACAGAAATGAACCAAACAAATTATGTACCCATAATTGTTAAAAAACGAACGTGTACAATGCAGGGAAAACTGTGGTCCTGGAAATCAATTGTTCCACATTCAATGTATACCTTTGTCTCTATCTTTCACCATTCTAATCTGTCTTACTTGAATGAGAAAGGACAGAACAAGGCCTTAATAGAATTATGGTTAATGAATCGAGACATCACTATAACAAGGCAACAGCAGGAAGTAACCGTCTGCCGGCAAGCAAGTGCTACATGCATTGGCCAGCTATCTAGCAATAAATTACAGTTACTACAGAAGTCTTAACACAATAAACACAAGTGCAACGGGCTTTATTGATGGATTGGCAAGCAGTAGACTAGTTTTTCTAATAATGAATCTGCACTTTGATGTTTCTGACGCTACTAAGTTAAGAAAACCAAGATGCAGACATCTACTCTTACAACTGCAAGGTAAAGTGAAGTAGCAACTTGACATACAGACATCTATGTAGATATACAGAACCTCTATGTATCGAAAGTGACAAGGCTGAGAATAATGAGGCTAGTTGGGATGCATAAACACCCAAGTGGTACGTAACAACAAGTTCCTTGCTGAAGAATGACAAAAATAGTCTTCTTCCAGGCTATGACAATAATAAAATTCATGAACCGTGCCAAATAATCATAATATTATTTTGACCACCCAAATGCAGCCTGTACATTTACCTAAAATATTGAAAGTATTCATCTCAAACTCCACAGATGTAAAACATACTTGCAGAAATTTGATTCCTCAGAAATATAAGATGCGGTCTAACATTCTGTAACAAAACCAAAAAGAATACTAGAGTTGAGTTGGAACTTAGAAGCCATAGAAATATGAACAGAGTACTTGCAGGGAACTACAATCACTGCCAAAGATACTCGGTCTCACCATCAGCACAGAAGAAGTTACACCATTCTTAGGAGTCGGGGATTTTCTCTCTCTCCAACCTCCTCCTCCAAGCATTCAAAATTGTTAGTTGATCAGCTACCATTAGCCTAGTTTCAGTAATAATGGAAGCACACTTGACAAGTTTGATTTTAAGTGTCATTGAGACATCTTCCACAAGTTTTTGGGTCAGCAGTTTTGGATATGCAAACTGAGCCGTAATCATCTATTCTAGCAATTGTGGGAGTAATTTTATTTTATTCATTGACAAACAAAATAAGAAATCAACAAGAAAAAGCCCCATGTAATTATTTGGACTTACAACTTGTTAGCCCCCAGCCCAAGACCCTTTTGTTCCTTTTAGGGGACTAAAATAGTAATTAAAAATCATACACCCACCCAAATAAACATAATATCAACCATTCATTTGAAGCCCAGTACAGGAAACTTAACTTCAATAACTGGGTGTAGAAACAGTACTTCTGACATCATAGTTCAAAGCTCCGAAGTCAAAAACTCAATGACGACTTTTTTTTATCTTTCTAATATGGCATTTACACTTAAACAAAAGTAACTTCCATGTCTGGTATTTATTTCTCTCAAAAACTACAGGTGTAAAATGCAATCCTAAAACTTTTAGCACCGACAAATGGGTATAAGGTGCAATCAAAATTCCATAACAAAATTGATAAGACTACAAACTCAAATTTTGGTATAGCTAATTCTTTTGTAAGAAAAATACCAAGTCACTATTTGATTCAATAACCAATAAATGAAGTAGAGTGAAGCAGCAAACCAGACCTCTTGAACCAGAAGCAAAATCACTTGCTCTCGATGTCATATAAATCTGTTCTGTAAATATCTATCAAGGAAAAGCAACAAAAAACTTGAAAGACAAAGGGAAAAAAAAAAAAAAATACACTGACATCTTACATGGGCACATAACAATTTCACAGCATTTCTAACATCTAAGTGCATTTTATAAAAGCTTATGCTTGATTGTCCTCTCATTCACATAGGGCACTTCATGCAGGCTCTCAGGCAGTTAAGTACAACTCTCCAAAAGACATTATGAACTTTTAAGGCTCAAACACATTATTATCACGAGGATTTCATGAACAAAATTTGAGAAATCTTTTTTTTTTTTTTTTTTGGATACATAGTTTATGCAATTACATTATTATTCAAACTGAATAACCTGATAACATGAAATCACACATTGAGTAACGCAGTAAATGGTGTATATTATTTTCAACAAAATGGAGTCATTACTTGATGTGTGGTAAAGTTTTGCCTTGCATCTACATCAATGCAGGACTGAACATTTGAAGTCTTAGAAGCAAAGAGTTGGATAATTTCCAAATTCTCTACCCGCCCCAACCCAATATTGTGCAGGTGAGACCGGGAGACCCTCACCCTGCCCGAAGCCCCTTACTTGCACCAACTTATAATGTATTAGTACTTTTTATTGAATAATTAATTCTTTTACATATTTAAATACTTAAATACTTAATTATAATAATTTTGAGTTGAGAATTTATATTTGTAACTTATAATTTATGTTTTTAATAAATAAATTTATATTTTTTAATAATATATTGAAATAAAAAATAAAAAGACCAAAAAATCCCTGCAAGGAAACACCTCTCCCCAACCCAACCCTGATCTTCCAAGGGGCAGGGATGGGAGAGGCAATCCCACGCCCACCTGGCCCCCTTGCCATCCCTACTTCATGGCAATATAAAAAGGACTTATTGAGATCTATAGAAAAGTTTTTGCTATCAGCATTTGCACTCGAACTTAAAATTTTTATACTAACTCTTATTCATATGTTTGGAAATTTGAATTACTTCAAATTCACAGAAATTGGACTCTGCGTGCTAAAGAAAAACATAACAGAATTATCATCATGCAAGTACCAGCTTTGTGTGTTATTCATGACAACTTAGTTGGACCCAAGATCAAAGAGGGATAACAAATTAAATTGACAAAAGATCATGGAGAAGAAGAATGTTGAAGCACTAGATGCTATAGAGGAATTATTTATACAATAACAACCTATGCCTCAAGAAAGCAAACCTCAATGCAATCGACTGAGAGGTCACATGTTCAAACAAGGTAACAGCATCCTCACAATGCAAACAGAAGGCTGTTGACCTACTTTGGGCAACAGCATGCATTGACAGGAGTATCATAGGGTCCTTGTGACGCTTTACAACAGAAGACACTAAGTAAACTTGATAGTGTGGACCAAAAGTGTGACTTCAGGAGAAGTTTCACTTTCAGGGAACATGTCTATATCCAACAAAATTATTCTTTTCAGCAATGCAACTATGTGAAAGAAATTATGTTAGATCTTATTGTTCAAGTATCAACTTAATACTTGACAATTTTCAATTTAAACAAGGGAAAAAACCAACCAAATCAGACTTGCTGCTTCCTCACAAACTTTTCATGAAAACCCATAAAGATCCTAATCTCTGGAATCTTACTTTATCATAACTCATAAATCTCAGTTTGTCGTCAGTTATATCCCTAAATTCTAGACAAAAGCGGAATCATATCGTGGGTAAATACATGTTTAGCAACTTGCAATTTCACCCCGTATTCTCCAAAAGAAGTCCACCCACCCCCATGTCCCACTACTTCATTCTCTCTACATACATAGTATGCACAAGCTTTTTTATTTTTTAATCACGCTATAATATTGTAAATGAAGACACTAATGTTTCCAACTTCTGATATCAATTCTCATACAGGCCAGTAAGCACACAATTATTTCATAAAACACACACCTAACCTACAGAGAGAATGTCACAAGGGTATACATCACAGAAAATGGAATGAGAATCTACAATTTGCATATACCAAAATGAGCAAATTGAAATAAAGAACAGGATACAGTGATATGATTACTCATCCATTCATAGTATACTCCATATCAAAACAAAGAAATCAGAATCATATTGCATTATAAAAGAACCGAATTTTTTGACAACCCAACAAGTAAATTGAGAAAAGGATACACCAGGTAACAGCCATGGGCAAAAGCACCAGCCAAAACAGCAGTAAACAAACGATCCCTTAAAACTGGATTTCTACGCAGCGAGATTCGAACTGAAAAAATTGAACATCCATAAATGTTAAAAACACTGAATGGCTCAAAAGGAAAGGAAAACCCATAAAAGGAATCATAAAATATGCAGAAATAGATCTTACTGAGAGGAAGAATCGGGGCGTAGACGAGAGGAACTAAGAACTTGAAAGCGGGGCCATTGTTTTGCTTTCTAACAACAGGCTCACTGAAAAGACATGCGTAGAGGAGATTAATTAATCAACAATATCAATGATATTTTAAAACGAATATGTAGGATTGTGTGTATAGAGAAACTCACCGGACAGACGGATCGGACGATGAGGCCATACTTGGCTCAGAGGTGATAGGATCTTTACGGCAATTTGTTATAATTGGCAGCGTCAGACTAGACACTAGTCTCCTGCTTCGGGTCAGAGATGGAGTCTGGGCAATTTGTCTTCGTGCAAGGCGGAAAGCAAGGGCTGGTTATACCAACCAAGAGCAGAACTAGCTGAAAATAGAATTGAAACCGGGTTATGACGTATACTTAGGGCTGAGTGACCAATATACGGATTTGATCCCAAAAGCGAACCAACTCAGTTTGGTTGGATACGATCGACTTTTTTGAAAGTCGGTTACCGTTTGATTTCAACAGTGATACCGAACATTTTTTATTTCGGTTCAGTTTTATAAATAGCTGCACTAAAATAATTTGTACGCCCAAACGATTCCATTCAAACCAAATCGAAACTAATATATTTTGATTTAGTACTGAATCAATTTGCACAGTATCAATGAAATTTCAAGACCAAACTAATCTGGTTCAGTTCAATTCGGTTAAAAATGTATGTGTATAATTTCCTCTTAACGAAATTTCTAATTTGATTTCTTCTGAAAAAAAATATCACCTTTAAACTTTAGAACTTGAATCATGTGTCACTTTAAATTTTATAAAAGACCTATTTGTGCACTTTGAGTATTAAATAAAATTATAAAAAAACTCTAAACCATTAACTACAAAAAACTTTAATTTAAATATTAAATAGAATTATAAAACCCGGATAGATATAGGAGTGAGGCAGGTGAGTTATCTGTATCTATTCATTTAAAATTTCACTATCATATCTATCCCAAACATATTTAGAATTCTCCTTAAATAGATAGGATACTCGCAAATCCTAAACTATCAAAATCCGGACTTATTTAATTTTACTAGTGATCAATAGGGTGCCCATGAATACCTACTACCAAATCTGTTTAATATAGCAGGTAACTGGTAGCGAATATCCAAAGACATATTCACAAAACCCGTATCTATTACACGTAGCATTTTCACTATCGGAGCGAGATAGGTAGCCTGAAATACTAGTACCGTTTCGATCCCTAAACACGGACTTATTCACGATTTTGGTTGAATACTTTAAATACAATCTTTAATCTAACTTTGAAAAATACGAAGCCTTAGAATATGATTTTGTTTTGGAAAAATTACAATACAATTCATATGGTTTGCGAAATACAATAAATTCATCTTTGAATTTTTTAAAATGTACTAGATAGGATACTCGCAAATCCTAAACTATCAAAATCCGGACTTATTTAATTTTACTAGTGATCAATAGGATGCCCATGAATACCTACTACCAAGCCCTTTTAATATAGTAGGTAACTGGTAGCGAATATCCAAAGACATATTCACAAAACCCGTATCTGTTACACGTAGCAATTTCACTATTGAAGCGAGATAGGTAGCCTGAAATATTAGTACCATTTCTACCCCTAAACACGGACTTATTCACGATTTTGGTTGAATACTTTAAATACAATCTTTAATCTAACTTTGAAAATACGAAGCCTTAGAATAGGATTTTGTTTTGAAAAATTACAATACAATATTCATGTGGTTTGCGAAATACAATAAGTCCGTCTTTGAATTTTTTTAAATGTACTAATTTGTCATTATGTTTTGCTTCTGTTACACTATTAGGTCCTTCTATCCAATTTTTGCATCTTTTTCATTAAGTCAATAAGAAAACACAGAGATCAAACGAGAGATACTAAAATATTATACCAGAAATTTATATTATAGTCCTTATGGTTGAAAAAATAACTAGTTCGTCCATATGTTTTTAAAAATAAAAAAGGGTATTTTCATCATTTCACACGATATTTAATAGAAAAGATGCAAAATTTAGACATAAAGACCATATATTCTGACGAAAATAAATTATATAAAAATTTTAGTATATTTCCTAAAAGACAGGGACAGACTAGTTGTATTTCACAAATCACGGGATCGTACTGTAATTTTTCCCTTTTGTTTTAGGAAAAACTCGCCTTATTAATATTTCATTTCAAAGTGGATTAGGTTTTGATTCTTTAGAGTAGTTACTTGTAAAATTTAACTCAATTCCTTCTCATAAAGAGTTGAGTTTAATCAATATATCAAGTAGGCAGTCTTCTCTGCTTCACACGGCTGTATAATAATTATATTTTTCATTTCAAATATAAGATATATAGGTTGAGTAAATTATAGAAATTCGTTTTTTTTAGAGAAAAAGTGACTGGAATTATTATTATATATAAAGTTTTGTAAGATTTAAGATAATTTAAATACTTAATTTTTATTTTTGTAAATATTTATCTAATTAGAAGTGTATAATTAAAAAAACCTATTAAAACATAATAGTTAATTCATCATTACATAAGACATATTTAAATCCTTTGAAATTGCATACACTTAAATCCCTGCAAAAATAAACTAAGGTAAGCAAAATATAAAATGAAAATGAAAATGTGGCAAGTACAACTTAAATCCCTCGCAAAAATAAAGCTAAGGTAAGCAAAATATCAAAATGAAAAATGAAAAATGAAAAAATAAAATACAAAGTAAACAACTCAAACAAAGCAATAAAATGCAACAATATTCTACTTTTAACCGACAATAAATTGACTAAGTTAAAGTAAATAATTAAGTTAAGCTTTCAACGATAGAAAGAAATTTAAGTATTTTATAAAAAGAACAGAATAGTGAATAAAAAAAGAATCTTGAACTTTCTATTTATATATGACGATATATAAATGTTCAAATTCTCCGTCAACAAAACAAAAAATACAATTTTAAAAAGTTTAAAACCACTAATTTCACATCTACCAAATTCTTTAAATTTTAAATCAAAATAAGAAAAACCACATAGATAGCGTTTTTTTTTTTTATGATAAATTCGATATAATCTTACAAACAATAAATTGTTTAAAAATCTCAAATATTATGGACTTGAAAAACTAAATTTGTATCCTTATAATTTACTCAGAAACTTAAAATTATAATTAAACAAATCAAAAGACACATAAAAAATACTACTCACTATTTTATCTTATCGTTTTCAAACTGTATTTTATAATATGTATTTTTGAAACACATGATTTTTTTAACATTTTTAAACATACTATATTTGATTTGAGGTTTACACTAAAAAAAAAAAAAATTATATTTGTAAATTATGAAAATTTAAAGGTTTAGATATTATATTGTTTTTCTATCACATATTTGATTTCTACTAAGAAAATAGTAAATTATGAAAATCTAAAAAATGTAATTGAAATATTTAAAATTTTTATATTGCTATAATTGAATGAATTTAAAACTCACAAAAATAAAAGGACAATTCATTATTGAAAAGTAAATGATGGAAGGAAAAAAGTAAAAAAAAAAAAAGCTCAAAAATTCACAACAAAAGTTAAATCAAATACTTAAGATTTAACGATCTCACTTTTTAGAGGAAGCGCTACGTCAGCACCGGAGAAAACCCATTAATTCTCCTTTATATATATACATATATATAATATATATAATGATAATAATATACAAGCATTATTTTACAATGAAATTGACATGTGGCATAATTTTTCTATAATGTTCCACTTGGCATGTTTTTCCAAGAAATTTCATTTGTCATATTTTTTTAATTGGTCTACACTAAGTATGTATTGCATAATAATCAATAATACATAAAACAAAATTCATTTGACTAAATCTCAGTCAAAAATTTTCCACTAAATGAAATGGCCATCAAAATCGCAAAGTTTTACTTCACTATATAAAAAAATAGAATTAACTAATATAATATCTTATTGTAGCCTTATTATCACACATATATATATATCACCATAGTCTATATTAATTACTAGTACCAACTTAGATAGTTATAGATATATACCTATATATATTAAAGATGGTTTTAATATTATAATTAACAATTTACAAAAATTGATGTCTCAATTTGTTAAATTAAATTTGAACATTCGCCAAATTTTAAAATTATACTTAAAAATAGAAACATTTAAGAATTTTGAAAATTAGATATGTTATTAAAATAGTATATTAATATTTATTTCTAACACTTGGCATCTTATCTCCCTCTATTATTGTCATGTAAGTTTCTTAATTGTAATTTTCAATTGTAATTTAAACTTATATGTATATCCTGTATAATTATTGATAGCATTTTTAATATTATAATTACAATTTACAAAATATGATCTCAATTTGTTAAATTAAATTTGAACATTGCAAATTTTAAAATTATTTACTTAAAAATAGAAACATAAAAATTTGAAAATTAAATATGTATTAAAATATTATTTATTAATATTTATTTCTACACTTGGCATCTTATCTCCCTCTATTAATTGTCATGTAAGTTTTAATTGTAATTTTCAATTAATTAATATATTATTATTATAATTATTGATAGGCATTTATTATTTTTATCATGATGTCATTATCATTTAAAATAAAAAAATTAATATCATAAACTTGAATTTTACAAGTTTTAAAATTATTTATTTACAAATAAAGTATATGAATATTAAAAAATAAATTTAATAAAAAAGTGAAATATTAAAATTAAAATTAAATGTTAAAAAATATTTATTAAAATTGTGCATAGCACGTGGCTAATTTAACCATAATTTCTTTCTGGTAATTTGGCAGAGTTAGAAATAAATTAAATTAAATCCAAAAAAGCAACCTTTCATTTCCTTATCATCTCATTTCTTTTCCTCCATCCATCCCTACTCAGGGGCGGAAGCAGGACGGCAAATGGTGGCTCCCGCCTCCCGCTATCTTAGGTCAAAAAGTTCTAACTAAATTATTACGAAATTCATAAATTTTTTCTAATTAAACTATTTATTTTTCCACCTCAAAAATCATACTAATATTTAAGTATTGGAAAAGGTTTAAAATGGCCCATGACCTAATATGGGATGTGATTTGGACAGTTCGGTTTTGAACCAACAACCGAAATTATACATTCTGATGACAAATCCATACCGCTCTAGAATAGAAAATAACCGAACCAAACTGCAAACATTGATTCTGACTTTTTATTTCCTATTAAGTTCTTATGTTGGCCTGAATCAGAAAATTTTAATTAAAAAATTAAAAGATATAGTTGAAGCAAAAAAACACCGTAGCTAAATTTCGAATCGATTCGGCTAATTAAAATTCTTTTTTTTAGAACTGAACCAAAATTTCTTCAAATTTAAAACCATATACGTACCAAATAACCAAACTCATTGGCTAAGTGCGGTTTTCGTGTTTTTTCAAAGTTTGCTGATGTCTACCTTAATATATATAGAAAAATAGGAATCAGTTACAATTAAATTAATTTACTAACTATTTTTACACTATGTAAAAAAATCTCAAACTATAAATTTATTATGGAGGGAGTAATAATTAATGCTAATAATAAATTTTATTTTAAAAAATATAAAAGAAACAGAGCTTCTCTTTTTGAAAAAAAAAATTATGAGCAACAAATGTGTAGGGGTGAACCGACCTAGACCGTCAAAACTCAAAACTGATTTTGAAAAAATGATGATTTAGTTTGCTTTGGAAGATTAAAAAAAAGATTTCAAATTTGAAATTGCCGAAACAAGTGAAGTACAATTTGAATTCATAAAAAATACTCGTATAAAAGAAAGAGAGAGATAAAAAAAAATAAAAATAAAAATGAAAGGGCCAGCTGTGCGTGGATCATAAGCTAGAAAGAGATCGGACGGTCAATTAATGATACAGAGCATATCCCAGACAATTATTAGTACTAAAATCAAATGGCGGAAAGGAGTTGCGTTAACTTAAAGCCAAGCTGCAACCTCAAGCTATCTCTCCATATAAAACCGTTTCTCCTTCTTCCACTCTCTCTCGCACTCACGTCTTTGCATATTATCTCAGTTTCACTCACTCTGTACCTATTACGAGCGCAATTCAATGGTACGTTCTTATTCGCGATTCATCTCTCTGTACCTATTTACCTTCGCTTTTAAGGGTTTTTTCTGAGCGGCAGGATCGTTATCTAATCTCGATCGATTTTATTCGCATTTTGTTTTTGCAGGCTTTACCAAATCAACAAACTGTCGATTACCCGAGCTTCAAGCTCGTCATTGTTGGTGATGGAGGCACTGGTAATTTCGTCTCTGAATCTTTTTGCGTTTGTTCGTTTTTTTTTACTGTGGAATTGTCGTTTCGGACCTGTTTTCGCGATGTATTGGATTAGGTTTTTGAGTAGCATTAGTTCAATATATTAATTTCAATCGCGAGATAGTATTTCTTTTAATTGTAACTGCTTGATGTGAAATGCTTGGTCTCTTTGATTGAAAATGTTATTGACATGATATTTGGCTTTCTGTGGAATGCTAGGGTTTTTGCTTTTATTCTAATCGTTTTCGAGATAAACAGGATGCACGTTTAAATGTTTTTGAATTTTTGATTGTGTTGAAATATTTGGAATGGGAGCTCAATGTTTTGAGATTTTTGCAGGAAAGACTACGTTTGTCAAGAGGCATCTGACAGGGGAGTTTGAGAAGAAATATGAACGTGAGTGTTTGTGAGAAAATTATATGTGCTCTGCTAGATAGTTTTGTTAGAAAAATATCACTGAATTGGTGCTGATTTTTCCATTTTTTCTTGCAATGTATAGCAACTATCGGTGTTGAAGTTCATCCATTGGATTTCTTCACCAACTGTGGACAGATCCGATTCTACTGCTGGGATACGGCTGGGCAAGAGAAATTTGGTGGTCTCAGAGATGGTTACTAGTGAGTGAATTTTGATTTCTGCTTTTCGTATTAAATTTGTTATATGTATGTTTTTTTGCTCTTAACAATTTACATGAAGTTCAATGGATTCATACTCTTAAATGGATAATTTGATTAATTGCTGCTCAACTATCAATCAATCAATTATCAATGTGGATTCAAAGTTAGATGTATTGCTGCACTAGGCGGCTTTTATTGGAAAAATAGTTTGCTCAAGTTAGTGGTGGCATCACAAATAACAAGTTGACAATACCACAAGCTTTGGATGCATTGGCTATGCATATTCTAGCTGTTTTTATGTGTTCTACTGCCTTTTTTCTTATATAAATCACAATTATTTCATTTTTCGAGTAGTTCAATTTGATCAGTTGTCTGAATTAATTTACTTACAGAGTGAAGGTAGTAAACATGCGAGAATTGATTTATTAGTTAATATCTTGTTATTGGAATGTATCTAATCACTTCATTGCTACTTTCTCTCCTTCTGTCTTCTATCTCTCTCTCTCTCTCTCTCTCTCTCCCCCGCTTGTTTCTTCCCTTGTGTGTTCTTGGTTGGGTGCTATAACAGGCCTATGCTTTGTTTTGATGTTTGTGGGTTTATCTTATTTTGTAAGTAACTTTTTAATTAGTTATCTTATAACCTAGTTTCATTACAAATTGCAGCATCCATGGGCAATGTGCCATCATTATGTTTGATGTTACAGCTCGCTTGACTTACAAGAATGTTCCCACATGGCACCGCGATCTCTGCAGGTATGTCAATTTTGAAGGGGGAATGTCTAATGTCTATTTCCACTATCTCATAGAAAGGATCCAAGCTGTGGAAGCAGCTGGACCCTATATGATGAGTTCTAACTTCTTCTAAAATAATTCTCATTTTGCAATGTTATAAATGGATATTGTCTTGCTTTATGCATTCTCTAATTTTCACGCTGCTTCTAATTGCTGTCACCTCAGAGTCTGTGAGAATATACCAATTGTTCTTTGCGGTAACAAGGTTGATGTGAAGAACAGGCAAGTTAAGGCAAAGCAGGTTACTTTTCACAGGAAGAAGAATCTCCAGTACTATGAAATATCTGCCAAGAGCAACTACAATTTTGAGAAACCATTCTTGTACCTTGCCCGCAAGCTTGCTGGGTAAGATTATGATATCATAATATTGTTACTTTTTATTGTTGGCATTTGAGTGCTTTAGATGATACTCTAGAATTGATGATTGCTTTGGTGATGTCAGGGACCCTAATCTTCACTTTGTCGCAACTCCTGCTCTCGCACCTCCAGAAGTACAAATTGATTTGGCTGCACAGCAACAGTAAGATCTTTTCCTTTATGTTGTTGCTATTCCATTATTTAGAAATAAATACTATTTCTATGGCTCTCAAGGATTTCCAAATTAACTTTCTGCAGCAATATATTCCCTCTCATATTTATATGCTTCCTCGTCGGTTCATAAACTGAAATACGAGCCTATGCCCTTACTCTCTTCTTACCTTTGCTGATTGTGGCATGCTGTGTTTTCCTGCAGGCATGAAGCTGAGCTTGCTCAGGCAGCTAGTCAGCCTCTCCCTGATGACGATGATGATGCATTTGAATAGAGGATGACGACTTAACCACCTAAGGGTGTCTTTTTGTGGTTTTATGTCCATTTTTACTGTGATGTGCTGTCAGTTTGAGAAATATTTCATGGCAGGCTGTGTTTGTTTAGGATAGGAATCAAGGTATTTAGAATCATAAACCATATATACAGTATATGTAGTTTATAGGGTTATTTTAGTTGTTTGGGTGGTGCTCGTCTATGGTATAGATTGATTGTTGTCTGGGATGCGGTACTGGTATGGTGGATGCAATTTCAGTTGCAAATTTCTGTGAATCCTTGAAAATATAGAATATTCTTACTCTAAACCTTGCCTGTTCGTTTCATGTATACTGGTCATTCTTGAGATATCTGAGAACTTTCTTCGTTTACTCGGTAATTATGACCCGATAAGAGTATCAATGGTGGTGCTAAGCTTGATGAATCTGGCCTGGGTCGAGTTCCTTTTTCTGGACCAGCCCGTGATCAGGTTCTAATTCCTATTTATGTGTAGGGCCTAAGCAAGCGACTACTATGTATAAAGCCAGTGCCAGAGTGCTATCGCACCTTACAGTGACCGGATCTCCAGGCCTCTAAATGAATTTACTTTGAAGCTTCTCTACATTGCAATGACCAGACCCGGACTAGGAATGAGTAAATGTATGGGATAATCCATTGTCTGGTATCATTTTGCCATACCGAACAAAACAGCTACTATGCTAAATTTTACAATCTATGAGAACGATAGGTGGATGTCTAATCGACACATAAGCCAAGTGGAAACGGAGGTTCCTGCACCTGAAAATTGGAATGTCTAAAGTAAATCTAGATTATGACGTTCTCACACATGATTTGCAACAGGATTTATGGACTCCCACAGCCTAGCTCCGTCAGGATAAGATGAACTGATAAAAGAAAATTTACTATCTAATGTCACTTCAAACAATCAATAGAGGTTGGGGGAAGTCGTAAGAGAAAGCTTTAAACCCAAAAAAGGACAATGATTGATTGATAAGAGGAGGAATTATGGAGAATAATGTTTGAAAGTTCGATCAAGAAATAGCTGTATCCACAATGTTATGGATTTAAAAAGAATCACTGTGGAAAATTGCTGTATCCATCCTATTGTGCCCCTTCATTAGCTCATTCACCATAAAATGGGCTAAGAATATCTGTTCTTGGGCCCCCTATTATAACTCCCTGCTCTTAATGTGAAATTGGCACTTGTGGGTGTGGGGGACACAGTAGTACCCGTTTGAAAGAAATGGACAGAAAATTGGCTTACTGTGCCTAAGTGTCAAGCCCTTAGACCTAAATTCTAATAATATAATCAAAGCTTACTTAAAAAATTCATTAAAAAGAAAAAAAATATAAAAAAAAAGAAAGAAAATTGTTTTGTTGTGGACAAGAAAACAAATACAACTTTTTTAGAAGGTGATATTAGTACAGGTATCGATGACCTGATTATAGTAACGAATAATTAGTTGTCTTATCTTATCTTTAAGTACTAGCAACTATTAAGGAGAAGAAGAGGAAGGAGAAGAAGAAGAAGAAGAAGAAGAATTACATGTGAACTGCACATGACATAAGATGATATGAAGTACATGAAATCACACAAACATAATACTAATAAATAATACAGCCAAACTACACAACGCAACCCACTTGCCTATGTCTCAGGAACCTGACATGCGACCCCTGAGGCCCTGGCCCTGCTCAAGCTCACCTTACCTCTTCTTCTCCTCATTGTGGCGCTAGTCTTGTCCCTATCTCTGTCGGTTCAAAAAACGCTCAATAGGGCTAAAATGGCAGGGACTGTGGCATTGTAAACACGGTTCATCACCATCAAGCATCCACATCATTCCAACCATGAGTGGGGTTATTCAAAGCTGGTCTTAGCCATTGCCAGCATGTCTACACAATGTGGGGTGACTTGTAAAGGACACTGTCCAAATTTTCAGGGGCTAATTACCCTAATAAGGTCCCATAAAATGGAAAGGTAATTTAAACTTGCAGAACAAACATATGGTGGGTTTTATTGTCGGTGGATGGTCGGTTTTCTTTGTTTGCGCTGATTCTGCTTTCTCAAAGCGACACTTTGTTACACCTTCTTCTTTTCCTCCTCCACCTCCACCTAAAGCTCCCTATCTTTCTCATTTCTTTTCAAAAGTCACCTTCTATTGCTATTATCTTCAATGGGGCTCCCTTTGCCATTACATTTTCTGTCTTGCTTCTTTTTGGTTCATACCCCCTTCCACTCTCTTTGCTTTTCCTTTTTCTTTTTCCACTTATATATGTATTTTTTTTTCAAAATTTTCTTTCATTTTCTTTTTCTATTTAGTTGTAAGGTGGACATCAAGAATCAATTTTCGACATTATTTTAAATTTAGCATTTCAGTCCAGTTAAACACATACAGTCAAATTAGAATTAGAGCATTAGTCACAATTAAAGAAAAAGAATTTTTATTTAAATCGCATTCGGCAATAACTTTTGAATTAACTTTTTGACTTTTAATCAAATCAAAACTTTAAATCCACTAATTGTAATGTTCAGTAACATAGCTTTTAGAGATTAAATAAGTTTTTTATGAAATGATTAAACATTTAATGTTTAGCTTTTAGCTTTCTCTTAAATTTTTTTAACAATCATATTCATTTTTTTTTCCTTAGAATTCAACTAATTAAACAATCTATGTCTTTTCTTGTCATTTTAAGTTAAAACAAATTAATTAAACAGTTATTTATACGAAACATTTCTAATTTAAACCGCTAATAAAATAATTAACAACTAATAAAACACCCAATATTGTGAACATACTCTTACTATAGCTTTAGAAATCAAACTGCTATTAAATGAAACGAAAAATAAATTAACTTACCAACGAGATTTTCTTTCATTGAAAATTAATGAGGAATTTGTTTCTTGATATTCCAAGATGGAGATGTATGTTTATGTCAGGAAATTAAATAAGTGGGGGAGAAACGATTACTAATTATAGATTGCGACTTATCATCACGTGGCCCATCATGTGAAGAATACGAAATTCATTTTCATATACATGTATTTTTTATGAAAAATTAAACATGTATAAGAATATATATTTTATTGTTTGTTCTAATGGTAGGGTAAGGTTCATGATGAGGAAAAAAAAAAAAAAAAAATTTTAACAATCTTATCATTTTTTTCCTTTAGAATTCAACTAATAAATCAATCTATGTCTTTTCTTGTCCATTAAGTTTAAAACAAATTTAATTAAACAGTTATTTTTCATACGAAACATTTCTAATTTAAACCTTAAAAAATAATTAAACAACTAAAAAACACCCAAATTGTGGAACATACTCTTACTATAGCTTTAGAAATCAAACTGCTATAAATATTTATAAGAAACGAAAAATAAAAACACCAACTAATTTTCTTTCCATTTGAAAATTAATGAGGGAATTCTTGATATTCCAAGATGGAGATGTATGTTTATGTCAAATAATAAGTGAGAAACGATTCTAATTATAGGATTGCGACTTATCATCACGCCCATCATGGTTAAGAATACGAAATTTTCATTTTCCATTATTTACATGTATTTCTTTATGAAAAATTAAACATGTATTAAAGAATATATATTTTTATGTTGTTCTTAATGAGCTAGGACAATGAGAAAAAAAAAAAAAAAAAAAAAAAAAAAAAACATAATGTATGTCTGGATTCATGTAAGCTTGGAACAGGACAGGTTCTGTAATAGGAGCATGTGCTTAGGCATAATCGGGACAGACATAAATTAGGAGGATAGGAAGCAACTGTCATTGTCTATCCCATATTGCATTCAATTGGTTGATGCTACCACCAGAATTCAGGAAACCTGAATTTATTGCTACCCACTGCAGGAACCTCCCTTCATATGCATTTTCCTCCTCTCCTCGATTCCTCTTTTCCTTTCTTATATTATGATCTGGGTTCTCATCATTTCAATCCATCAATCCCCTTTTCCACTTCCCACTTGTTTGATTCAACTATTACAATCGACTCGATTATTAATTATTTTAGTACTAAATGTTAGTTAGCGGTTCACAATCAATGATTGAAGAACTAAAATTCTATAAATACTTAGCACAGGATGCATTAACTAAATGTTAGTTAGCGGTTCACAATCAATTCACATTTAATACTTGAATAACTTAAATTCTATGAAGATGGTTCCATTTACAGAATAACTTAAATAAAACAAAACGATTGATAATTTAAAAACACTGTTCGTTTCTACCATATTTAACAATTTTAAAAAAATAAAGTTACAAATGCACATTTTTCCTATTCTTTTTAGCACAAGCTCCATCTTCATTTAATGAGAGCTTGAAATTCTTCAATGTTGGGCAGTGGAGTTGTTACGCATGGGACCATCAGAGTTGAGAGAAAGAAGCCGTATAAGAAATTAGGAAATGCTTTGAATCTATATTGTACATATAAGAATTATTGTCCATTGAAATATATGCATATAAGTAATGGAATTGGACATGCAGGATTCTGAAAAGATTTGGTAACAAGAAAAAAAAGATACAGTTAATAAGAGTTTATAATGATTAATAATCTTGTAATAATAAATATAGATGACAGCTCCAAGTTAATATAGTGCTTTTGTAGAATGATGTGTGTATATAAATTATGAGCCTGTCATTCTTTTGGATTGACATTCCATTTCCATTGAAATAAGCAGTAATTTTAGAAATCTGAACAGAAAATTCAATCATATCAAATGTTCCCTCTGAAAAGAAATCATATAAATGCGTTTCTGGGTCACTGCCATGTGTCCTCCTCTCTTCTTCGTCTTCTTTATTATTATTATTATTATTATTATTATTATTAGTGTATGGAATTGGAAGGGGGAATTTATGGCTACTTGGGAGGACAAAAGCAAGCAACAAGAGTGGCAGAGTGAACAGAGCTGCCCCTGATTTAGACAAAGCGTGCTTCCAACATTATCTTCCCTTTAATTGCTTACAACCTACATTTCTGTGTATGTTTTTGTCTATAAAATCTACTAAAATCCCAGAAATTATTGATTCTAAGGATATTCTACTTCCAATAGAATCTTATCTTCAACTCTCCACTGTTAAAACCACTCATGATTCTTAATCATATGCTTATATCATGAAAGGAATATGGATATGTAATATCCCTTCCTCGTCCACCCGTGAATCCGAATGAACCGAGTCGCGATGCTACAATCTGGTTGAACTTATGTCCTGTCATGCTGATCTCATCCTGTATGCTAAATATTATGTCATGTGAAACGCTACAATCTGGTTGAACCTATGTCATGTCATGCTGATATCATCCTGTATGCTAAATATTATGTCATGCTATTGCTTTATACATCATTTATATACTGACATTTATTTAATATATACAAGATATTACACTATTTTCCAAAATGAAATGGGCCCAGCTATGTGCCCTGTACATACCACAGAACCAAAATATCAAAATGAGTAGTTACCCTGAAGACTGGGTCTTCAAAAGATGAACTGCAGTAGTTGTAAAGATGACTCTTTACGGTCCAGACCCAAAACCTGCGAGTTAAAATAGGTAACTCGCTGAGCAGTTAAAACAGGTAACTCGCTGAGCAAATAAAGCTCAGTGGATATCTCAACTTAATAAGAATTAAATAAATAAGCATGTAAGCACACATATCATTATACGTTCATAGTCTTACCTACTGTTCATTAGACTGTATGAATTATGGAATTTTTATTAACCATCGTATAATTTATAAATAACACAATTTCATAACTGTATGGCTCTATAAGGTTACAGTGAAATCGAAGTGATAAGAACGACTATATGAAACTGGATGAATACTGTATAGCTGGGCTGCTATGACCTGTATATAAATCATATCCACTCAACGGCCTGTAGCCTGAGTACCAAACTATATGAAACGCAGATCTGCTATCCTATGTCGCGACATAGCCTTATCTACATGGTTTCTACCTAACCTCAGTGGAGCATATTATCTATATTATTCATAAAATGCATAAACCTATATTATTCATAAATATCCGCCAATTAAATCCATACTGTTTACCTGTTAGCTGTCTCATTTCTCATATGTCTCCACTGTAACACCTGTTATCTATCCAACTTTAAAAGAGGATTTCAGGACAACTACAAGTAATATCAAATGAGTAATAATGCAACACAAATTGATAACTTGTTAAGGAAACTTGCATGAAATGAATCTATCCTGCTTGACAGCCCAAGCGATGCCAACTCATTACTGGATCTTTATGTATCGTTAAATTTAGAATATCGGATTAAGGAAATTTTTTGGTTTTAATTCCTTGATAGTACTAGATCTTAGACTGAGATGAATCTCTTACATAGCGTTCCAATTCAAGCAATTTCTAATTTAGCCTTTAAAATCTGCCAGGGCCAGCCTTGGTACATGTTCCTCATAAAATTCTAGCATAGACTTTATTTCTTTTTAAGTCCAATTTAAAATAGTTCATTCTAACAGTTTTCTCCATGTATAGGCTAAACACCTTCAGTTCCTTAGCCTCCAGGTACAAATATGGTCGCTCTATCACCTTTTTCTGAAAATATGTTTCATGGTTAAAGGTAAGTCCCCAAATATTTGAAATAAAGTTTAGCAATCTTCCAAGGTTCTCCCCGGCAGCTGTTGTTTTTTCTGCCTGCACCAGTTTGTGCTATTTTAGTCAATATCTGCTCATATCTATAAAGGCCAATTTAGGTTGATTCTAAATTCTATGGTTAGCGTAACACATTAGGTACAAATATTGTCTTTTACCACCTCTCTGAAAATATATTGGTAAAGAGTCAAATATTGAATTAAGTAGGCAACTTCCAGTCTGCCCAGCTGTTGGTTTTCCAGCCTCGTTGCACAGTTTGTTTACATTTTTATCAGTGATTCTCTCAACTTTTATAAGGGCGAATTTTAGGCTCGATTTCTAGATTCTATTCGCGATTAGTCAATTTATAAGGCCAATTTAGGTGATTCTAGATTCTATGGTTAGCTAACACATTAGGGTACAAATATTTCTTCTATGACATCTCTGAAATACTCCGACTCGACTCGTTAAATGCAACGACTCGATTCAGTAGGATGTCACAGGATATGTATGCATTGTATCTTTTTCTACTCTACCCTACACAAGTTTACCCCTTACCTTTGGACTTTGGTAAGAGATTGAAGCTATAACAAAGCTTGTTTTCTATCTAACACTAATTTTTTTTATTTGATTTTCCTTCTACTGATGTGGAAATTATATATTCCAAAAGATTACTTATTACATACGGAAAAGATTACTAATTTTTATTAAATTGGTTTATTCCTTTTCAATAATATTATTTGCTATTATTTATTCATACTACAAAATAAAAAAGAAATAAAAAAAATTAAAAACCTTGAAAAAGAATTGTCTAACTTCAATTTCAATGTGGAATAAAACCAAAATCGATGGTTTCAAAGCGCCTAAGAGCAATTCTTTTCGTAAAGAAATCAATAATTTGAAATCCAAATCTGCAATTCTAGAACTCCGATGATGCCTATCTCAAGGCATAATCAAAGAAATACAAAATTTAAATTGCTAATAATGAGCCCTAATAAAATATAATATAATATATTTAAATATATCATGAATAAGATGTTGGTTATAGTGACAAGCGATCTTAATTTCTCGGAAAGCGCACTTTGCTTGGAGGGGGCAAAAATGAGGATTCCACTTCTAATTATACCAATATAGCGAATCTTAATTTCTCGGAATAGCGCCTACTTTTTTTGACTTGGTTCAATCGGGGGCAAAAATGAGGATTTCCACTTTCAAATCTAATCCTGCTATACAATTATTATTATTTAATATAGTATATTATATATATACCTATATAACGATAATGTATATATATATTCAATCTGACCCACATAATAAATTTATATATATATTTCAACTGACCACATATAAATTGAATAATAATTTTTAAAAGAGAGTAGGAACATTAAGATATAATTTTCTTTTATCTTTACTTGATGAGATAACAAATGCTTAAATAAATCATAGAAATGTGAAAATTAAAATTTAAAAAAAAAAAAAGAGGGAAGGTAATAAATATAATAGGGGCGAAGGGAAGAGAAGGGTGAGAGTGGTGGTGAAGAAAGGGAATGAAGAGAGGTATTTTTTTTTAAATGTGAATAATATCAAAATCAAGAAAGGACATGGCCGTTGGAGAGAGAGAGACATCGCTGGACAAGGATGGTTTTAAAGGGACAAAACATATGGCATGAAATGTAGTTCCTTGTGTTTACTTCCCCTTCTTTTTTTATTATTTATTTATTTATTTATTTTTCCATAACAAACAAAATCTTGGGAAGGTAAAAAAAAAAAAGAGAAGGTAAAAAAAAAAAAAAAAAAAAATGGTCCCCAGATTCGGTTGATGATAGAGACGTAAATAATCAAATTTACTATTAGTTATTTAATATCTTTATAGTAAATATTTCAATTTATTCAATAATAACCAATACAAAAGTGAAAAAGGTGAAAACACTTAGTCACCTCGATTCACGAGGGTAGGGAGAGTAAAGTACGGACTGTGGATTCTTATTTCACTGCCCAGAGTTTGTTATCTCTGTACCCAAACCCTCTCCCTATGTGGCAATACCTACACTTTTTTTTTTTTTTTTTTTATTTTTTTTTAATTTTTTTTCTAAAATGAAGGGCATGTGTTTGGTCTTTTGTTTTCCCACATTTTTTTTTTTTTTTTTTTTTTTTTTTTTAAATTTTTTTCTAATGAGGCATGTGATTTTGTCTTTGTTTTCCCACATTTACCCTTGTCAGTTTTGTTTTTGTTGGGTTATCAAAGATTACAAACACCCTATCACACTTCACTTTGGAAGTTGCAAACTCATGACTCCATCATTTCTTACTTAACCAACACCGTCACTTCCATCTTATCATTGCTTCTTGACCGCTCTTATCTTCCGCGAAACGCAGTGTTGCACCACAGCTTTTTAATTAAATTTTAATGTATTTATAGATTAAAATATAAAATATTATTTTTTATAATTTTTATTAATATAATATTTAATTTATAAAAAAATTATTAAATTTTATCAAAATAATTAATTTTATCGAATATAATATATTTGAGATTTCAAATCATTATCTTCCATATAAAATTCAATTTCAGATCTCCAGTTTCTGATTTTATAAGTGAAGTTCTGGTTAGAAATATGGTTTATTTCTAATTATTTAATAACCCCTTTAATAAATTTTTTTATCTAATTAATTTACAAGCATAAAATTATAATGATAAAAAAATATATTACTACTGATTCAACAAAAGCGTTGATAATATTCCTTGGAGAAGATAATCATTGAACAGAGAAAGACAAGAAAAGAAAAAAATAATTAGAGAACTGAGAAAATAAAAAGAAAAGAAAATGCAGAAAGAGCAGCCTTTGAGTTGATGGAACGGAGAAGGCAGTGTGTGTAGACAAAAATGGGGGAAGGAAACCAAATGATTGGATGACACGTGGAAGATTTTGATTTGACAGGGCTGAAGGGTGGAACTGTAAAGATGAAATGGAGAGGTTGCAGCTGTGAAGTCACACCACACCGTTGATTGCGTAGACGCAGACGATAACTCGTTATTAACAATAATTATTTCTTCTTCTTCTTCTTCTTCTTCTTCTTCTGTTATTGATTGTCTGTCGTCAACGCATAACAATATTTCGTTATATCATTCATCTGAATTGAATGAATCTCCTTTTTTTTTTTTTTTATTTATAAAAAATTCATGAAAATTTTTATTTTTACAAAAAAATTGTTGCCACTCGTACTCTTGCATTGGCATGACTGATGTAACTGCACAAAGAAAAAGGAGGATTTTTTATATTTCAGTCCAGTTTTTGTATTTTTGCTACTGTAAAGATAAAATATCCATTTAAATTTTCTTTATATTTTATGTTTCTTTAATATTTTTCTTTTAAAATAACTTAGCATTCTTATTCAATAGAAATAAATAACATGCCTTGATTAGTTCATCATTCTAATAATAATGGGTTCTATAATTTTATCTTGAGAGGAGATAAAACAGTAAATATGTTGAAATATGTTGAGCTCGAATTTGAATTCATAAAAGTAATAATTTCAAACTCAATTCGAGCTTAAAAAAAATTAAATTTGAGCTCGATTTCTTTAATATAATTTATAATTAAAAAACTACTCTTTATAGGCTCAAATTTGAACTTGAACTCAAAATTTATATATGTTCGTCTATTGAATGAAACGAGTTAGATAAGTAGGTTAATACTCTAATTTTAAATTTATCAAAATTTTTTTTTATTTTTTTAAATCGAGTTCGAGCAGTTTATTATCGATTCGGTTCATTTACCCGCATAAGAGAGGAAAACAATAACTTCATAATTTTTACACAAAATTTGTTCTTGATATAGCTTTAGACACTTTTGATGTAGATGAGTTTCTAAATTTTAATTTTATGAATATTTATAAATAGATTTATATTTCCTATTCATTAATGTTAAAAAAGAGGATACAAATAATAAAACATTCAAACTATTTATTTTATTCATTAAGATGTTCAATGGACCAAAATAATCCTATACGGTACAAACATGGGATAATACTTCCACATGACTCATTAAATTGGTGAAAACTATTGTGGTTGAAAGGACTCAAGCTTAAAATTTTATTAACCTCACGTAAGTGAGAAGACTAACGAGACTTGATTGGCATAAAGCTTTCAAATTTTTATCATTAGTACAAATGATTTATCATCATCATCATCCAATATTTTTTATGATGTGGTTTTGATTTTTAAAAAAATTAAATCAAGAAGGGTGAGAAAGAAAAACAAAATTTAAATTCTTTATCCAAGAAATCAAACCCCAATCAAAGAAGAGGATAGTTGAATCATTTGTAAGAATCAAAAACAAATTGAACTCCACAACCAAAGCACGCATGCTTTCCTTTCTTATAGTGATGTAATTTAGTTATTGATACATTGATTGACCATATAAGTGTGTATTTCTCTCAATCTTTAGTCATCAATAACATAAAAAAAAAAAAAGTAATATAATATAAATTAGTGAAATTATTACCTAGATGAAAATTTAGGGCCATCTTTATTCCTTCATTCAAAATGGATTTGGCATTGAGTAGTAAAAGATCTTTCAAGCTATCATCATGAAGTGGTCAAAAGATTTTTATTGGGTAAGAAATTGGTCGAGTATGCCATAAATGGAAGGACATGTGGACACTAAATGGGTATTGCATTTAAATCCTTGTTTGTGGGATGGATTTAGGGGAGAGGAAAGGAAAGGTAATCACAAAGAAGAAGATATGGTATAGTGGTGGGTAGGGATTTGCTAGCTAATCATATTGCATATCCCTTCTTTTGCTCTTTGCACCTTGTCTTTACCAACTAATTTTCTTTATCACTTCAAAAGTTTCTTAATTCTCTCTTTAATTTTGTTAGAGGAGAAATGAATTTGTATAAGTAATATTCGAAGTACTCCAATTATTGCCAATTATTTCCATGGCATATAATTAATCGAGTCCAAGTTTATGATTCAAACTCAATGATTTTCTTATATAAGGTTTTCAAAAAAAAAAAAAATTCAGAATGAATTAGATCTCTCCAGGTATGATTCGAACCTACGACCAGTCAGTTATTTATGATAATTTGTTTTAATAATGTATTTCTACATTTTTATTTTCATAATTAAGAAACATGGGTTATTATTAGATTGTAGATGTTATTATAATTCTAGTGGGTATCCTCCCTTACTTTGCCAAGATCAATTAAATTTTGAATTTGCATAATCAAGCAAATTAATCATGCTTATTAATTAGTTATCAAGTACACAATGGATTTAGGCAATTACAAACAAGCTAGTCATTAGGGCACTAATTAGTCAAATATCTTCCTTTGAAGAATTTTAAATTAAACTCATCTAGTGATGAAATTTGAACTTACAATGGGATCAACAATGTCCTTTTGGCCCATTTAATTAATGGCCTTCTATTAAAAAAAAGCAAAAAGAAGAAACTAATGCCAGTAAAAAAAATTTTTTGAAAGAGCACGATCATTACTTAAAACTATTACAAATATTTGATAATATTATTATTTTTGGTACTGCTAAGGTATTCTGTCACCTTCTATTTAACAGTTGGATGAGAGATTAAATGCATTTCAGATTAGAAAACGTTTATGTTGAAAACTCTTCCCAAAATGCCGATTTCATAATTGGATCCTGCAATCACCGGAACGGGTACTTGATAATATTGGTATTATGCTGTTAAAAATCTACACATATAGTTAATTGCTGTTTATTATGATGATCATGGATTAGGTATTTTACCATTCTACAAGATTGTAAATGTAATGAAATCATTCAATTAATATTACAGAATTGTATGAGCTTTTGCTTACACAATTTTGGTTGATATGCTAAAATTTAATTGAAACACTCTCTTAAACAAAAACTAAACCTCATTATGTTTTAAGTAAAACACAAGAGATTGGGCAAAATTGACAAATTAAGATAAAAGAGTTACATTCTTTACAATGCTCCCAATAAATATTCTTCACCTTTTCTAGTACAAAACTATGAAAGCTAAATTACATACAAGTGAATTAAAATTATTCCAACATAGAAAACCCAAAATAACAGTAATTAATGCAACTGCCACCCCAAATTTTAAAAACTGACAAATCATATATGTACCCTCACAAGTGCAAACTGTTGGCAGCTTTTATACATAGATATGTATTTTCATTTCTAATCTTCAAAAAAAAAAAAAAAAAAAAAAAAAAATCTAATCTTCCCAAAAAAAAAAAAAAAAAAAAAAAAAAAAGATGGCAGTGCAAAGCGCCACACTTACATTTCATCTGCTAGGCCTTTTTCCTTTGGGTTGCGACTATTTTTTTGGTTCATTTTACGAAAACTCCCATGGGGTGCTTTGGTTTAAGTGATTGGCATATGGTTCTACTTTGGTCAAAAAAAAAAAAAAAAAAAAAAAAGTGCAGGCAAACGCACCTCATCATCTGCAGGCTTTTCCTGGTTGGACTATTTTGGTCATTTTCGAAAACTCCATGGCTTGTTTAAGTGATTGCATATTCTACTTTGTCCTTTTGTCTTTTTGATTTGCAGAATTTTTTTTTTTTATTTTTTTTGTAATTTATAAGCTTGATTCTCTATTTTCCTCTTTTAAAGTTTCTTTTGTATCAGCCATCCATCTAACTAAAGTTAGACAGCGAACAGCATTCAAGGACGAATTCAGATCTTCCTTGAAGTATTCAATTGGATGCACATAATCAATTTTCTCTCACCAAATTATATAATACATACAAGAAAGAACATCAAATTAAACCGTAATTATTTAATCCTAATTTTTCATCTTTTCGTATTCGAATTACCTATACTCAATCCATAAGCAACTATTAACAACTAAGTAGTGAATGCTATAAGGAATGACTTCACACTTTTGAATTCAGTGAATAATTTGTGCATACTCGGGAGTTCAAACTATGAAAAAATAACTATAATTCGAGAATGTATAGTCACGAACTCATAATGAATTTAGTTTATTACCCGTTTTAAATTTCGTATGTAAATTGCAAAATCTTGGTTTAGAGAACACAGAAAGAAAAGAAAAGAAAAACCCAAGTGAGATTTAGTAAAACATATATAAAACAATTGATAGTGTGAAAGGTTAGTATGAACTTTATGATGAAGTTCCCAAAGCAGCAAACATTTGGCACAATCGTTCAATGTAACGATTGTAATATTACTGTAACCGTTGATTTGTGTCTTAAATTTGTAGGACCCAGAAGGGGCACATGGCCCCAACATGTCTTGGGTCTATTAAGACAAGATTAGGGAAGGTGGCTTTGCGTGGGCACACCATTGTTGGATTAAGCAGAGCATATTTCCCTAACTAAAGCACAGAAGAAACCCTAAAATAGACAGCCTTGTTCCCATGTGCACAAATTTAAGAGCAACATTCCAAAATAACAACCTCCTTTGTGCTCCCCTCTCTTTCTCTTCCCCTTCCTAATACAATCTTTTCGGGAACAAGGAACTAATTTATCAACACACTATTAATTCTATCTTAATTTCCCTTTCATGTTAGTAATTTTCAATTAATGTATTGACTTCTAGGGTTTTTTTTTTTTAATTTCATTAATTATTGAATTTTATGTATGCACTCTTAAATCAACTAATTAATTATTGTTCTTTCGCATATACACACACATATATATGCATTATCAAATTTGATTAACAATTGATTTAGGAAATTGATTCCATTAAGCTCGCTTCAAGAGAAATTTGGCTTCGATAGTTGTAAGCTGCATAAAAGAATCTTGACCCTAAATATCAAAGTAAAAACAAAAAAAAAATAAGAGAAATTAATTAAATTAACTTATATCAATGGGTGGGAATGGGTGAGAACATCAGGATTGCTAAAAATATCCCTACTAAATTAATGGATCGATAAAAATACCATTAAGGATTTTAATTTGGTTGGTAGAAAAAATAAAATTAATTTAATTTTGATTGGTCATATCAATTTTCTATTTAAATCTAAATTTTATTGAATAAATAAAAAATTCTATCATATACCATATAAGGTTTATATAAAATATGATAATATATACTATTTGATTCTATATTTCTTATAAATAAAATTGGAGGTTTCAAAACCAAAAATATATAATATATATAATAAATATATTAAATATGGTTGGTATTTACTATTTGATTCTATATTTCTTATAAAAATAAAATTGGAGGTTTCAAAACCAAAAAAATATATAATTATATATAATAAATATATTAAAGTATGCGTAATATGTACATCTACTATAGTAAATACAATATATAATGATAAGTATTATTAAATGGTGAATATAAAAATCATGGTAATATAATATAAATTATGATAATATTGATTATATTATGGTAATATATGAGGTATAGGATAGGGTAGTGATTATAATATATAGGTATATATATATAGTAATATAATATAATCATTGGTAAATTCTATTTTGAGCGGATAATAAAAGTGAACACTAAAATGATATAGTAATATAATATAATATGGTAATTCTATTTGATGCATAATAAATAGAATATACACTAAATGTCGTAAGAACATAATATCTTTATAAATTTTAATTTTGTTGGTTGAAAAAAATAAAGATAATTTAATTTTGATTGTTTATATTATACTATATAAGGTGCATATTAAATATGGTAAAAATATAATATTTTTTTAATTATTAAATTTTATTTTATTTTCCAAGAAATAACTTATTCTACAAAAATAAATATTATTTATTTAACAAAAAATATTAGAAGATTTATTGTTTGATATAAAATATAAAATAAAAATCTCTATCTATATGTATATTAATTATTATAATAGTTAATACTGGTAGTTAATACTGGTTTCTCATATTTTAGTAATATATATAGTTTATGGTACTATTTTATATACAAAAAAGTAAGTTAATTGAATTTAAATTTTTGTAAAAAAATTTAAATTGATCGATTAGTAATTTTATTTTCATGAAAAGTTGACTGCTAAATTATAATAATATTTTATTATTATCAATATGTTATTTCCTTAACAAGTTATTTAATTATTAATTTTATTATTTCATAACATGTTCTTTTTCTATTTTAGAAATACTCTTAAATTTTTACTTTTATAAATAATTAATAATATTATAATATATATCAAAAAATTAATAAAAAATTATATATAAAAATTGAATTACATTTACTGGCAATATGTAAGAGAAAACTAGTACAGATAAGAGAAAAAAAAAAAAAAAAAGAGAGATCATATCAGTTCACAAGTCTTGATTTGTTGATAGTATGATGGAGAAAATTTTTGGTTGTTGTAAGGAATTTGTTGATTCAATAATTGGGCAAGTGTATATTTTCTTGTGAACATGTAAGGAAATGTTGTGTTTTATATGTAAAGAAGGAAATTGACTATTTGCATATACACCTTGGAGTTTGAGTATCCTAATTCGTCAGCTTCCAATCATAGCATAAAAAATAAGGTTCACATGTCACATGTAATTATTATTATTATTTTTTTATTTTTTTTATTTTTTATTTTTTGTCTTTGCTCTATTGTGTAATCTTTTCATTCTTTTGGATACTAAAAGAATCTTGAGGAGAAGGAGACATCATGCTCCAATTTTTTTATTGTGTATATATATATATATATATATATATATGATCTATTCGGTAAAATTAGTTGTTTTAGTAGCTATTAATTATTTTAGTAGTTTTTAACTATTTGAGTAATTTTTTCATTAAATGCTAAAAGTTAAACGTCACATAAGTTAACTGTTTATAAAATGATACATTAACCCTAAAAATTAATCCAAATGCTATGTTACTGAACACTTAAAAGTTATTGCCAAACACGTTCATAATATTTTTTGTTTCTTTTTTTTTTTTTTTTTTTTTTTGTGATCTATGTAATGGGTTTTTTTTTTTTTTTTTTTGTGATCTATGTAATTGTAATTAGTGACAATCAAAGGCATAGATTGTCAACATGTATGTAAGGATTTATGAGGTGGCAGAAAAAGATTCATGCAAGATATAAATAATACAAGTGATTAGAATTAGTTAAGATGAGATGATTGGTTTTGGTTGTAAAGAAAGTGTTTTGTAACTTTGAGTTGACAGTTTCTAAAATTAAAAAGAAAAAAAAAAAAAAGAAACAAAAAACTCTAAATTGTCTGATTAGATTGAAAAATGCTAATAAGTTGATTTGGGAATTTGAAAAAGGTGAAAATGGTACCTACTTAATGATATGTTCCAATCTCTTTTTCAAATTGACATGGAAAGACATGCCAAGAAAAAGATCAAAGGGGCCACTAAAGGGACCTATTACCAATTTCACTACAAACCAATTCCCAATTTTAATTATACCTACTGTTTTTGCCTCCTTCTCCTTTTTTTTTTTTTTCACTGTAACATTTATTTATTTTTTTATAAAAAAATCATATGTTTAAGTACACACGCATAATATTCAATTTCTTTTTTCATTTCTAGAAGATCCTAATTAATTATTTGATACCTTATGTGTGTGTATATATATTTATTTGCTAAATTAAACAAATTACTATTTTAACATATAAGAATATACACCTCATGCCCCTCTGTTGCCCTCCAATCATGCCTTACATTTGGAAAATTTTGCATCTAGTGACAAAAACCTCCTTCTTCCGATGACCACAAAAGGAAATCAGCTCTGATATTATATTTTTTTATTTAAAAATGATATTTTATTACTTTCTAAATATATGTTATTGCCAAAGCCAAAAATATTATTTGCAAAATTAAGATATTTTGCCTTTTATCATAATAATTGATAAAATTGTCCTTTTCCATTTGAGCTAAATATGATATAATTGTTTTTTTTTTCTTTATTTTTATTAATATTTTATTACATTTTCAGTACAAGAGCAAAATATTTTGTTGATATTAAAATTCACAAAATTATCTTTTAAAATTAAATATTTAATTTAATTTCAATTGACCGATTTAATAATGGGTTATCTGATTTAATGCAGTTCTCTTCTTTAAATAGTTTAAAAGCAAAATCAATCTGATTCACCAATCCTCCAGGTTGACACTTATAGAACTGCATTAAATCAGTTAACCCATTATTGAAATTCAATCAGACTAGCATTCTAGAAATATCACTAATTGAAAAAAAATTATAATTTATTTTGAAACTTTCCATAGGGATAGGTTTCTATTTCTAACTTTATATATTAGCTGCGTTTCTATTTTTTTTTTATTCACTATAATTATAAACTGTTAACAATGTATAATCTGAATGGTCTTTTCATTTATGTGAGAGGTGAAAAATTTCGAATTCAAGTCTCTCGACCATAAATTTTCACCAATTTGGTGCCTTCAATGGAGGGCTACCCCATATTATGTAGGTTGCAATAGTTTTCTCTAACACCTATTAAATAATATTTAGTTTGGCTTTTAAATTACTTAAAATCTATTTTTAAGTAGAAAGTCATTGTCTACTGATTTTCTTACATTTTATTTCAAATCCTTCCTTCTAAAATATTTTGCTGATATTAAATTTATAACATTACATTTTAAAATTAAATAGTAATTTAATTTCCTTTTTCTCTTTTATTCACTTCCCACTAATACTATTATTTCTTTATTTAAATACATACTTATCTACTTCATTCTTAAAAAGGAAAAAAAAAAAAATTAAACTACCATTTTAGCAATTTAACCAATTTAGCAAAAAAAAAAAATTTATAATTTTTTTTTCTAATTTTTCATAGAGATTGGTTTTCTTTTTATATTTTCTTCAAACTCTTCATAAAGAGTGTTCGATTTACTTTTTTTTTTTAAGTTAGTAAAAAATCTACTTTGAAGTGAAAAATAACAAGTAAAAAATTGTTTAATTTGACTTATATGTAAAAAATTTATTTAGAATAAGTTAGAAGTAATAAATAAAGTACTCATGACTTTTTAATTATCTATTTATTGTAAAAAAAAATAAAAAATATATATATTTTTTAATTTTTAAGTTTTTTTTTTAAAAATACTATATCCTCATTTTTACTTTAATATTTAGAAGCTCGATATATTGATTTCAAAAAACCATGATATCATTAGAATATTAGCTTAATGAAGTTTTTTATTTTTAGAAAATGAATGAGATAAGTATTAATAAAAAAAAAAGAAATACAGGAATTAAATTAATTATTTAATTTAAAAGGACAATTTTATCGATTTTAATATTAACAAAAAAAATTTTTTTGCTCCGATATTAAAAAGGAAATTTAATATTATTAGAATAAAATAAAAAACTCATTTAATTCAAATGAAAGGAAATAAAAATAACATCTTTCAGTTATGGCAATAATGCCATCCTTCTTAAACTAGAATGTCTAAATAAAACAAATTAAATTAAACAAAATGAGCACATCCCAATAAATTAGAATGTCTCATCTTAAATTCTATAGGTTATTTTTTCTAATCTATGCTCTAATTATTTACTTAGTTTTTGTTAATTTAAATTATCTTTTTAAGAAAAACGAGAATTTCATTTTGTCCAAGAGAAACAGAACCCCTGAAAAAAGGCAAAAAAATAAATAATTCTAATAAGGGATACATTAATACTATTACAAAAAGACAAGGGCAACATTGTCTTCATGTTATTATAAATTATTAATATAAAATAAATAAATAAAAAACCTCACACGTTGACCCTTAGAATTCCAATGGCGGCCCCTACGCCGTTGGCATTGCTTGCCCTTTCTCTCTCTTTCTTCCTTTGTTTCAAGTAGTATTAAAAAGCCAACACACTCTATCTAACAAGTAAACCAACACAAGCCAAAAAACAAGAGAGGAAAAAAAAAAAAAAAAGAAAAAGAAAAGGAGAAAAAAAAGTGGGAAAGAGAAGAGAAGATAAGAAGCAAAAACAGAAAAAGGCTGCTCCAGTACTGATCTTAAGGAGAAGGAGAAGAGAACACACTGTGTTAGCCTAAAAAAAACATCTCTCTCTTTGTTTCTTGGTTTCTTGGTTTTTTTTAAGATGGAGGTGGAGCTTTTCTTGTACTGGCTTAAGCTGGTTGGCATATGTTTCTTTATATTAGTTATTGTTTTAAAGATTGTAGTGTTGCTTTGGTGGAGACCAAGAAGAATTGAAGAACATTTCTCAAAGCAAGGAATTAGAGGGCCTCCTTATCGTTTCTTTATAGGCAATGTGAAAGAGCTCGTAGAGATGATGTTGAAGGCTTCTTCTCAACCCATGCCTTTCTCTCACAACATTCTTCCCAGAGTTCTTTCCTTTTATCATCACTGGAAGAAAATTTATGGTACTTTTTTCTTTTCTTTCTTTATTTCATTTTCCCTTTTTCTTTGAAAAGAAAAGTTTAAACCAATGAGTTTTGGTTCTGCAGTCGTTTCCAAAACTGTAAGATTACGAGTTTTGATTAAAATTTTTGTGTTCTGGGTGGTGGCATTGATGTTAGTTTGAGTTTTGAGTGTTGTCTTTGTTTTTTCTTTTTTTCTTCCTTCCTTTTTTTTGGTTATAAAGATAAATTAAAAATAGTGTTGATAATTATTAAAGCTGTGAGGATTGTGGTTCTGTTATGATGTGTTTCCTTTGTGATCCATCCTCCAAAAATTGTGACTTTTAAAAGGCTTGTTTTCTGAGTTCAGGTACATCTTTTTAAAACTTTTCAGCCTTTTTTCTGTTCTTGGATGCTTGATGTTGAACTTCTGAGTTTGGACTGTTCCACTTCTTGTTTTCTTCTCTATTTCTTTCTTTCTTTCTTTCTTTTCCCCCCTCTTACAATAACCTCATCCTTCTAACATTACTATCATTTTCTTTAAATTTCAAAATTTTCTTAGTTTTATTTTACTTCAAACTTTACTTCCCCATAATAAAATTACTAATTAAAAAGAAAAGAAAGTGGTGTTTTTGCACTTGTTTTGTTCTGCAGCTATCATTTCCTTTCTGTTTTCCATGTCCACTTGCTTTTGTTTTATGGGTTCAGTTGGTATTCTGATAATGAAAATAGTATATGTTTGTTAGCTGCATAGTTCCAGTTGTCTTCTTTCTATACTCTATTATTATTATTATTATTATTATTATTATTATTATTATTTCTTTTTTGTTTTTGCTCCCTCCTTCCCTCCCTCCTTCTCTCTCTCTCTCTCTCTCTTCTTTGTAGGGTCTACACTATATCCATGCTCTCTGAATTAATGGTTGCCATGTTTCCTGCTCATTCCTCTTTTTGCTAACTCGATACTTACTACTTGAGGATGTGCGATACTTCCTCTTTGGTGCAAATCACTTACCTCTTTGTTTCCTTGTGCTTTTTTTTCTTTAGCTCTTGTATATTTAATGCACTATATATATTTTTACCATCTCTTTCTTTTCTTTCGACTTTTATTTATTTTTCCTTTCCCTGCAATATTATTAACAGAATCAAGATTACATTTTTTCAGGTGCAACCTTTCTAGTATGGTTCGGACCAACTGGTAGACTCACTGTCTCTGATCCAGAACTTATCCGCGAAATTTTCACTACAAAGGCTGAATTCTATGAGAAGATTGAAGCTCACCCTCTTGTTAAACAGCTTGAAGGTGATGGACTCCTTAGTCTAAAAGGTGAAAAATGGTCTCATCATAGAAAAATCATAATTCCTACATTCCACATGGAAAATCTCAAAGTGAGTTCTAATGTTACATATCTATATATCGATATGTGTCTCAGAGATTAAAACAAAGTAGCTTAATCCTTGTTCTTTTTCCTTTCTGGTTATGTAGTTGCTGGTTCCTGTGGTGGCAAACAGTGTGATCGAGATGTTGGAGCAATGGTCGAAAATGTCGAAATCAAATGAAGTAGAGATTGAAGTCTCTGAATGGTTCCAAACCCTAACAGAAGATGTTATTACAAGAACTGCATTTGGTAGTAGCTATGAAGATGGTAAAGCTATTTTTCGATTACAAGCACAGCAAATGGTTCTAGCTGCTGAGGCCTTCCAAAAGGTTTCTATCCCAGGTTATAGGTAATTAATTCGTTAATTAATTAATTTTAGTAGTGGAGATTTCACAGGCAGTCACCTGTTTTAGTACTTAACGGCGAAAATTTTATTTCCCGTGACAGATTTTTTCCGACTAGAAGAAATATGAATTCGTGGAAATTAGACAAGGAAACGAAGAAATCGCTAATGAAATTGATCGATCGACGGAGAGAAAATACGAGTAATGCAATGCAGGATGTGAAGAACCCGAAAGATTTACTAGGATTAATGATCCAAGCCTCAAAGTCATGCCCAAATGTGACTGTCAATGACATAGTTGAAGAGTGTAAGAGCTTTTTCTTTGCGGGCAAACAGACCACATCCAATTTGCTGACGTGGACAACTGTCTTATTAGCAATGCACCCACAGTGGCAGGTGCAAGCACGTGAGGAGGTACTAAGGGTGTGTGGATCACGTGACATACCCACTAAAGATGATGTTGTAAAGCTTAAGACGGTAAAGAAATTCAGCAACTCTCTTCAGATTATGACAAAAATCTTGTTTTGTCTCTTAGCCTTTTGCTTCCCTTCTTAACAAAATAATGAAAACAAAATCAACAAAACTGCCACCTTTACCTTTTGCTTTATTATAATATTTCTATGCTCTTTCAAGTCTTGCTTTTTGATAGCACAATCTAATGGCAGTTTTGTCATTTTCATTAAATTAATAAATAAAAACATTTTCCAATCTTTCTAACTTATTATTGATTAGGCTATACTATGGTATGCAGCTCGGTATGATACTAAATGAATCTCTTCGGTTGTATCCACCCACAATCGCCACGATCAGACGGTCAAAAACGGATGTAGAGCTCGGGGGCTACAAGATTCCGCGTGGGACCGAGCTTCTAATACCAATCCTGGCCGTTCATCATGATCAGTCAATATGGGGGAATGATGCAAATGAGTTCAATCCAGGGCGTTTCTGTGATGGTGTTGCAAAGGCAGCAAAGCATTCTATAGCTTTTATACCATTTGGGCTTGGTGTCCGAACCTGCATTGGCCAAAACTTGGCCATTTTGCAAGCAAAATTGACCTTAGCCATTATATTGCAACGCTTCTCTTTTACATTAGCCCCTAGCTACCAACATGCACCCACAGTCCTTATGCTGCTCTACCCACAATATGGTGCACCCATTATTTTTAAAAGCCTAGCCAATCAAAATCCCAATGATCCATCAAATTAAAAAAAAAAAAAAAAAACCCAAATACCAAAATCTCTATATATACCAACCCTTTATATATATATATGCTTTTGTGTGTGAGAGTGCACTTATTCTACTAAAAATTACCATTGTTTGGTTTAAAAATTTTATAGGACCTTTTCTTCTTCTTCTTTTTTTTTTTTTTTTTTTTTTTTTTCCTTTAATATATAATATGCTTTTGGTGTGTGAGTAGTGCTACTTATTCTACTAAAAATTACCCATTGTTTGGTTTAAAAATTTTATAGGACCTTCTTCTCTTCTTCTTTCTTTTTCTTGTTTTTTTTTTTTTTTTTTTTTTTTTTTTTTTTTAAGTTGAATATCTACCCATGATCCATCATATCATATATTCTCTTCACCTACTTTCTTTGCTATATACTAACCCTTCCATGCCCATGGTTTTTTCATTTTTTTTTTAAATTTTTTTTAATTTACCTTGGCATGTAATTGTAATCCATGGCTTTCACTAAATAGTGTTTGCCTTGGCAGATTTGATGAGTTTTATTTAGGCTAGGACTTTGGTAAATTTGCTAACAATTTTTAGGTAGCTGTCTCTTGTATGTAATGTATATTTGGAAGAAATTCTGTATACAGTTTTGTACTATTTTTATTTATAATATTATTATGCTTCTATGAATCTTATTTTGTTGTCTATTTGTTACTGTTAGACAAGCCTCTCTCTCAAATCTCTTAAGTTGTGTGTAAATTCATGGCCTAATACATCCAATTTCATGAATATTACTTTGATTTGGATTGCATTGTTGAGCTCATGTGAGTGCATATCATAAATACTTATAGATTATAAAAATAAATAAATTGGAACGCATCATAAAATTATATGTGTGGTCTAATTTATTTTCTTAATTTTTTAAAAGTATGGTGAAGAGTGAAAGATTTTATGTTCGAATTTTTTCATCTATAATTTCAAGTGAAAAATTAATAAATGGGAGAACTATATTCATACTATATGATGCATATATTATTTCAGTTTCATAGTATTGCATATATTGGATTATTTGATCTCCGCTTTTCAGATTAATTGGATTTCTCCCTTTTTCTAAATTTAAAAAAAAAAAAAAAAAAAAAATTTTTCTTAATTTAAACAAAAAAAAAAAAAAAAAAAAAGCAGAAGAGAAAAAAAAAAAAAAAAAAAAAAAAAGAAGAAGAAGAAAAGAGTAAAAAGATGAGTATGCAACGTAAGTAGCTTTCTTTGATTTGGTAACCTCACATTTCATAAATGCTCGTAGAAATTGTCAAATGAAAATTTTCAAATTTCAATCAATGAAGCATTCTCTTGTGGACCAACAAATGAAGAATATATTTTGTAGCAATTGCAATTTTCTGGACACCAACAGTAACAATTGAGAAGGAAAGGCATTGAAAATTTTGAAATTTTATAGAGACTCAAAATGATATACTATCTACAATTTAATTGCCTTTTGCATAGGAAGGGGTGCCTTACCTAAATCACTTAATAAAAACAATATCCTTAAAAAAGGACATTCCAACAATGGAAATTTAATTTTTTTTTTTCTTAAAAAAATAAAAATTCAAACTCTGCTGTACGCATTTTTATTTTGTAGCTCATTTAATAAAGTAAACTAAATAATAAATAGAAGCATAGACAAAATCATATTTGATATGTATTGAATACTATCATCAGATACCAATGCAATATATATATATAGGATAAACAATTAGATAATGGGTACCAGTTAAGATTGCGAAACCCTAAACCAGATTTTAATAGGTTTTGAAGCTTCTCCATGTTCAAGTTTAATATTTTTTAGGGCATTGAACTGCGCTTCATATTCATGGACACAGCTTGGCTTTCTCTCTTAATTAGCCATCAGATTTCAATTACTCTCAAAACCATAGTTCCGTAATCGACAGATCGGCCCCAATATATATGTACATTTAATCATAATTAAAAATTTTTAAAGGGATATCTATTAAGATAGAATTATAATTATCTTACGTAACGAAATAGATATTCGATCACTAAATTATTTTTTTTTTATTTTTGATTTTCTATAAAAAAAGTTTTAATTATTTATGGAGTTTTCCTATATTAGAGAGAGAAGGAGAGGGAAGTTTCCTTTTTCTTCCTTCCTTTTATTACAAGAGGATGGGAAGATTAATTAAGGATATAATATAATAGAATAGAATGAAAAAGAGTGAACTTAGTGTTACTACAAAAATAAAAGCAAGCAAAGGACACTTGCAGGGTCCAAGGCATGAAATGTTGTTTTAAAGCAAAAGGTGAATGTAATCCAGCATGCAAATAAACTATTTGTATATATATATATATATATATATATATTTGTATAGTATATATATAATATAATATATAATATTTAAAAAAATATATTTAAAAAATATAAACATATTCTCCTTTATGGGGGTGTGAGTATTGAGTTGTATGTTAGTGAGAAGTAAGATTTGAGAGCAGCAACCTTTCTTTTTGTATTGCTTTTTGGGATCTTCTCATGCTCTTTAGGGTAGCTCTCTAATTAAGGAGGATTGAGTGTCCCCATGAAGCATGTGGGTAGGGAGAGAGAGAGAGAGAGATCTCCTCTCTTCTCTTCTATTTTGGTTTTGTGTTTTTTTGCTTTTGTTAAAGGAATCAAAGCATGCTATCAAGCATGTGATCACATTCATAATTACTTTATGAAACCTAACTTTCAATTCCTTAATTTACTTGTTACTATTATTCATCAATTGTTCTCTCCCTCTCTCTCATACACACATCTTAAACTAATCAAGTTTTATTATTCATGTATTTTTCTAGCATTGGAGAGGAGAATTTTTATGTATATTACTGAGATTCTGAAGAAATTCTTAGGTAGACTCAATTTACCATGTCAATAAGTTAGAAAAAAAACAAATTATTAATGTGACTTTATTTTATTGGATGGATTTATAGCCGACGCGATAGCCAGAGTCTGCCTAAAAATTTCTCGAGATTTAAATCACTACAAAAAAAACGTCATTTTGCGACCGACCAATCGGTCGCAAAATGGCAAAAATCGGTCGCTAATTTGCTTTAGCGACCGATTTGGGACCCACAAATTGGCGAAAAAATCGGTCGCTTAATTTGCCGCGGTTTAGGCGACCGATTTTGGGACGACCAAAATCATCGGTGCTCGGTCGACAAATGAATACTGGTCGCAAACTTATTTGGCGTACCCGACTGAGGAGAATCGGTCGCAAATTAATAGATACCATAAAAAATCCACCGGTCGCAATAATTGTAAATATCCCTGGATTCGCAATTTTGCTGTTGTTAATTGGAAATATTCAAAGTCGCAGACTTTTGGTCGCAGTGGATCCGGTGCGCAAGTTTTGAAAATCTGGTCGGCAAAGTCGGTGCACGCACAGATACAATCATAATTTTCACTTTGGTATCAATCGTCAGCAATCGGTCGCAAAAATGGAAAAAAAATAAAAAAAATTCAAGATATATATTTTGATAAGCGCCAAAATTTTCCCGTCACCTGTGAAGTTGACCCAATAAATGGGCAATTATATATCAGCACAACCAATCGCCAATAACAAGAAATATAAAAGTGTAATGATTTTATTGTTCTTGACACAAATTAAAATATGAAAATACAGATGAAAAAAATAAAAAATATCAAAATCTAAATCTTATATAATGCTGCTGGTCCATTGCCAGGATCCGATGGCGGATCTTCCCAACTGTCGGATCGCGGGAAGGATACTGCTGGCATGTGAGTGTAGCGCCAGGAGGGCTGACCAAGGTATCTCAATCCTGCTAAAAGTAATCGGGATCAGAGACCGATAGTGGTCTTGTTCTGTCTGAGAGATGCGAAGGACATGTCGCGTCGATCATATGTGAGCCAGGTGTGGAGGATTCACGATGGAGATAAACCTATACACTGTGTGCTTCATACCGACTAGCCGCATCATGCTATGGCTCTTGACTTAAGCTCTCGCAATTCATATACACATAGCTGCTCTGATCATCTATAGCTGAGCCCCATCTACATTCTCTGTCACAGTCGAGCGACCTGACTAGCTGCTCCGGGACTGTCTGCTTGGCACTGGCTGTCAGATGGGTGAGTGCTGATCCAGTGTAAAAACTGTGGACTGCTGAGACCCGATGCCGTATACCTTCCCTGGCTGTATTATGTTTTGTACCTTGTTATTTTTCTCAAAGTACTTTCATCAGAGTTGTGTTTTAAACACAATCACACTACGTATACGCTGATCTTAAGATGGTATTACAATTAGTTTGTGTCATTGGAGCATATATTGAAACCTGACAAACTTCTGAGTTACACATCGCATTTGGATATTCTTTATATAATACATTTTCAGCATTTAACCTGAAAACTAAAATGTAAAATCATCATATAATAAAAAGAATAAGTGCTATTCATTTTCAATGCCCATAAGTATTTATATCCGACTATATTTTGAAATGACACTGCTTTTGAAATCTTGAAAAGCTTCTGACATTTGGTGGCTATAACTTTGATAATGTGTGTTCTATGTAAAGTAGTTATCAAAGTTTGTTATTGAATATTTTTTCAATAATTTAATGTATTTCGGCTCATTTTTAATATCGTGAGGTGAATTTGCTGAAGACGGTATTCATACAAGTCATTAAAATTATCCGCGTTCGACTTATTAGTATTTGATCTGAAATATGATGGATATAAAAATGAGTTCCTATATTTTTTTCCTTATACATTCAAGCAATTTAATCCGTAGATAAATAAAATGTTTGATTGAATATGTAGATAGTGATCACTAAAGTATCAATTTCACAGTTTACATTAAAGAGTCTCAACAATAAATCATATCTCATATAATTGAAAGTGACACAACTATAGTTAGAAGCTTATAAAAAATATTTTGTCTTCTTCCTAATTAACAACTCTACCACATATCATTTCTCTAAACCCTATATATTCTACCAATACTTTTATTATGTAATGATTCACTAAATCTTCACCTGTGTGTCTATCTCATCTAAACTTTAAAGTCAGTGAAAATCAATGTGCAAATTTTCTAATGCAATAAATGTTTTTAGATAAAGGTGAGTGAAAGAATATAGCTGAGGAATGAATAGCTCAAAAAATTGACTTTTCCTACAATCATATCATATTGTGCTAAAATTTACATTTAATCTCCATCTGGTCCTACAATGCCGCGAGAGAATTAAGTGTAAATTTGAAATTAAATGATTGTTTATCGCCTCGATATCACATCGAACTGTATCTCCCAATAATGTGGTTCTTGCCTAAATATTAATGGCGCCGCTTCTAATTCCTTATTCCGAGTCTCAAATTTTAGTCCCAAATTGTATGGATAAAATGATATTATATCTATTTGCTTGGGATATTAAGGGGTTATTAATGTTTACTATATAGCAACAATTTTTATTTTTCTTCTTTCGTTTTTTAAAATAAGATTATGCTCAACAATACTCCATCAACTCACGGCTTTTTTGGTTGACTGAACTCTCAATTTTTAATTCATTAAGGTTGATATATCCATATGGTTAAATTAAAATTAAAGAAATCTATAACAACCTCAAAATATCAACTATTAACATTAATACTGATACTATAAATACATAACATAGGTTACTACTTCACAATTAATAATAATTAATAACAACACTAACAACTCTCTATAACAATCTATAATACCACCATCACTCAATAATAGACAATCAACAATTAACATAACAATATATACTATACAAACATATAACTAATACACCAATCACGAATTAATAATAATAAACATTAATAATAATAATAATCAATAACAAATCACAGATAATAACTACATAACTTATTCAAGTACATCAATAATAATAATAACCAGCAAACTAATACATACTAATTAATATGATTATTACCATCATGATTCCCATAAACAACAAAAACAAATAACCATAACCAAGTAAAGCATAAACTACTCAATATATAATAGATAATAACAATCACAATAAAATAATAATTTTAATAATAATAATACATTATTAATAACATAATTAATAATATTAATACAACATAAACAACAACAAATAAATAATAAATAAGTATTAGTATATAATAACACCATCACACACAACAACATAACAAGGTCCAGACCCAATCCTAATACTAATTCCAATAATAATATTATAATACAAACAATCACAATTCATAAATAAATAATAATAACTAATAATAAACAATATAATATAATACATAATAATAATTAACATTAATAATTAATATTAATTAACAACATGAATATAACTAATGAATAATGATAATTATATATTAATAATAACAATTCCACAATAATTAATTATAATATTAATAAAGGTTAATAATAACAACAACGAATAATATCAAAATAATAAATAATAATAATTAATAATCAATAATACCCAAATAATCTCTAATCGACAAATCCCTGTCGCGTTCATCCTCGCTACCGCCTCCTCACTCACTCAGCTACGAGCAATGCCTATTGGCTCTGGCGTTCGTCGCCACGCCGATGGCAGTCCTGGCGGGTTGTGCTCCGCCTCGCATCGCCCTCCGGGCGTTTGCGCTGCTCTTCCAGCTCGTTTCTCGCCGGTCCTGCCGCATTTTTTTGAATTTCTATCAAATCCATCTAAAATTAAACAAGGAATACATTTCATAAGTAAGAATGTTCTAATTCGGAAAAATTATATTTCACATCTCTGTTTATGTGTAGTTTGGTTACCAGTCATTTTAATCTTCAACTTATTTAATAAATTACTATATTTATATTATATATATATATATATATACTATATATATATATATATATTATATATTATATATATATATACTATATTTAATAGTTTTTCTAATTTCACTATATTTATTCTAACTTTATTCAACTTCTAAATTTAAAAGGTTACAGTAATATTTTATAATAATTTACTAATAAGAATACTAATTTAATAATAATAATAGTATAATAAGGAATAA
>NW_023591140.1:2769954-2856074 GCF_014843425.1 Jatropha curcas | reverse complement strand
AAAAGAGAGGAGATGTCAACTGTGGCATGATGACAAACAGAAGGCATAATTGTTTGTGTCCCTCCACTCTCTTTCTCTCTTTTTTTTTTTTTTAATGCTTCCTTGGGTAATGTCGTGAATGGCGCACAACAACAACGGGTCATAAATTTTATTTTAATGAGATGGATTCGTAAAACCAATTGGGAGCAAATTAACAGTTCCTAAGGATAGGTTTGCCTATACGGCTATGACACAAAATAGAGATCGGTTTATTAAGGGACCCTTGAGGCCTTTGAGCAATGGAATATACCTAACACATGTGAAACAAAGAGTTTTTTCCGCCGTGGTCCCAACGGTACGCATGCCCATGGGGCCATTCCCCAAAAGGGATTGGGATGGTTTGCGGCAACAGGGAGGACGCTTTGGCTGTACCCCGTCGACATAAATCAAAGAAGACCCCTGGCCGAATTTCAGCGCTACTTTTGGCTATCCAGACTCAGAAGTTTGAACAGAAACAGAAGGAGAAGAAATTCATTTGAAGTTCATTTTTTATGCAATGGAGAAAAGGATTCCCAATCGTGCAAATAAATCAACAAGTTTTAATGTTTTCATTTTATAATTAGGTCCAAATTTCATTATTAAGCATTCTTAAAGAAAGAATGCTTAATCTCCGTCGAGGTACACCTGCAAAACAAAGCATAGTAAAATAATACCCTAAAGAATGGCCGATTAGTTTACACAGCAATTGTAGTCCACTTTATGCAAATTAATTACACAAAGTCCCCAGCAGAGTCGCCAAACTGTGAACCCCTCCCCTAAACATCACTGGCATATGAATGCATGTGACTAAGGACAGAAATGCACGTGAATGTATGAGCACGTGAATGCCGTGATGTGGTGTGAGTCGGCCACCTTGTTTTAATTATTTTTAGGGTAAACTAAGGAAAAAACCTGAATGGACTCAATTTTATTAACGCTAGTTTACTAGATTAATTATCCGCAATGTTTTAAAAGCATGGTATGGCAAACCCGAGATGGAATCCCCGAGACTATGTCATGCTGATAAACTAAACCGTGAATGATGTTTTTTGCAAAGGTGAATGATGGATTATGAAATGTTTTGAGTGATTTCGAACTTGGCCACCCGGGGTGAAATCCCGAACGTGGCTACCGTACTTCCGTTTGGAATGGAAGATCAATAGTCCAACGTAGTTTCGATAGGCCTTTGTTTCAAGGGCTTTTGAAGTGTATGCTTATATGCATGAGGTGTGTGGTGTGTACTGCTCCGTGCATGTTTGGTGTATGGCTTTGGAGGTGCAATGTTTGTTGTAATGCTTTGTGCATGAGTGTCGTATGCTCTTGTGGCATGTTTTGTGTTGCTTTGTGCAAATGAGTGTGTCAATGCTTTGTGGCATGAGTGTGTGTATGCTTTTTGTGGCATTTTCGTTTATGCTTTTGCCCGGGGTGAAATCCCGAACGTGCCTACGTACTTCCGTTTGAATGGAAGATCAAAGTCAACGTAGTTCGATAGGCCTCTTTTAGAGGGCTTTAAATGGTATGCTTAATGCATGGGTGTGCGTATGCTTCGTGCATGTTGTTTAGGCATTTTGCCAAAAATGTTGATTTTGAGGCATTTGTGCCAAAATGGTTCATTTAAACGATTTGTCGCTCAAAAGATTGATTTTAAGGCCTTTGGCCAAAAATTGATTCATTTTAAGGCATTTTGCCAAAAATGTCGATTTTACGCGATTTGTCGCTAAAATGGTTGATTTTAGGCCTTTGGCCAAAAGATTGATTAATTTAAGCGATTTGTCGCTAAAATGGTTGATTTTAAGGCCTGGTTGATTTTAAGGCCTTTGGCCAAAAGATTGATTAATTTAAGCGATTTGTCGCTAAAATGGTTGATTTTAAGACCTTTGGCCAAAATGTGTTGTTTTAGGTTTTTAGGCCTTTGGCCAAAGGTGGTTGTTTTTAGGCAATTAGTTTTAGCCAAAAATTTTGTGCGATTTAGGCGTAATGCCTCGATTATCAATTCAATCGGGGTTCGGAGCTTAATCACAATTTATTGTCGAAAGGTGATTGATTAAGGCTTTTTACCCACAATTTATTGATTAATTGGACTTAAGCCCGGATTCTGTTCGAAATAAGGCAATTGAACCGTAGTTAATTAATTAAACTAAGGCTCTTTTAGCCAATATTGGTCGGATTTAACTTTATGACCACGATTATTGATTAACCGGCCGCATTTAAGCTTAAATCAAATTAATTAAGGCAGTTTTTTAACCAAAATAATGACATGGATGCATTTAATGCAATTGTAGAATTATCTAAGAGTAGAAGAGAAATATGCATGAGTGCTAAAATTAAATAGGCAGAGTTTTTGTTTTACATAACCTGATTTAATCGACGACGCGCTTCTTAACTCCGGATTAAGCTCCATCGCTTAGGAAATTATTAATCAATTTTAATTTGTTTAATTTTAAATGTCAAATATACAATAAGAATGCAATAAAAATTTAAATAAATGCAAAAAGCGGTACGAAACGCAAGGAGCCGTGAGGAGGGAGGAGGGTTTTCGTCGTTAAAAACAGACAGAGGTGCCAAAATTGGACTGAAAAAAAAATGGCCTATTTATAGGCCATTTTTCTGGGTCCGGGCAGGCAGGTGCCGCCCCGGGAGGGCGGCAGCTGCCGCCCTGTCGGTGGGCGGCAAGCCGCCCACGCTGGGCGGGGGGTGCCGCTTGGGAGCGGCGGCAGCTGCCGCCGTCGGTGGGGCGGGCAGGCCCCGCTGGTCCTGGGCGGCGTAGTTTGTCGCCCAAGCTGGGCGGCGGTGCCGCCAGGGCTTTTATTTAATTTTAGTGGTCAAATATCATAATAAAAATGCAATAAAAATTAAATTAAAATGCGAAAAGCGGTAAAGAAGGATGCAAAGAGCGTGAGAGAGAGAAGGTTTCGTCTATCAAAACAGACAGGAGTGCCAAAGCTGGGCGGCAGGTGTCGCCCAGAGGGGTGGGGGGCCAGGCCCCGCCCGCGCGGGGTGACAGGCCCCGCGCGCGCTGGGCGGCAGGCCTTGCCCAGGAAGTTACTATAGAAAAGTCAAATTTACTGTAGCAATGTCAAAATTTGAGTATTCACACCATGCACGTTTTCTCTATCAGATTGTACTTCTCCTCTATAGGCAGTAGTTTCTTGCTAATGTAGTAGATTGCCTTTTCTACTCCAGCGGCGTGAATAAAATATTCCGGGACCTGTTCCGCGATCCCCTCGCGATATTCCCGGACATTTTAAGTACCATATTGACATATTTTCGGTGCACTTCCGAAATACGCTCCCGGTCCGGCCGGACTGTTTTGCAGTTCGGCGGCGGACTGTTTGCAGTCCGGGAAAAGACAGGCTTTAGCCTCAAAAATTTGGGGTATTCACAGATCCGAGACCAATTTCAAAAATGCTGATTAACTACCCTAAGTGTAAATGCTTTGCAAGGTAATTTGATGCAATTGGACGCAATAAGTGTTTTTGATGTTTCGACTTGCCGCTCGGGGTTAAATCCCGAAACGTGCCTTACCGTACTCTCGTTTTGAAATGAGAGATCAAAGCCGACGTAGTTCGATAATAGCCTATTCAAAGTAATCTTGAAGGGTTGCTTTTAAATGCATGAAGTGTGGTGCGTGCCTTCGTGGCAATTTTTTTAGGGCATTTTTGCCAAAAATTGATTGATTTGTTGTTTTAGGCATTTGTTGGCCAAAAAGGTGTTTGATTGGGCAATTTATTGCCAAAAATTGGATGTTTGGGCTATTTGTTGCGCAAATGATTGATTAAGCGCATTTGTGCAAAAGTCATGTTTGATTAGGCCAATATTGTTGCCAAAAGATGTGGTTAGGCGATTTTGTGCCAAAATGATTTAAGGGTCAATTTGCTCCGCCAAAAATGATTAAGGCATTCGTGCAAAAGATGATATGTATTTAGGCAATTTATTGCCGAAAGAAAAGGTGATATTTGGCGATTGTTGCCCAAAAGTGGTTATTTACATTAAATACGGCAATTTGTTTCCTAAAGCGATTGATTACAAAACGCGTGTGGCAATTTGTTGCCCAAAACGTGATGATTGATTAAACTGTAGGCAATTTGTTGCCAAAAAACGTGATTGATTAAGGCTTTTAGCCACAATTATTGATTAATTGGGCTTTTAGCCGAACTGTTCGAAATAAAGGCAATTACGTCGTAGTTATTAATTAACTAGGCACTTTAGCCAATATGTTCGGAGTTTTAGCATTAATACCACGATTATTGATTAACCAGGCATTTTAGCCTAAACTCATTTACTTAAGGCAATGTGCTGCCAAGATGACGATGGTGTGAATGTAGTTATTTGATTAGAGTTTAGAGTAGAAGAGAATATGCACAAAATGTTGAAATTAAATGGGCAGAGTTTCGTTATTACCTGAGTTAATTCCCTGAAGTTTAATCGGGCGGCCGGTTCTTAGCTTCAGCTTGAACAATTCCAGATTAAGCTCTGTTTGGGGAAATATTAATTAAAATTAATTTAATTAAGTGACCAAATATCACAACAGCAAGGTATAAAGCCTACACTAAAAATGCAGAAAAGCATTAAAAAGAGAACCGCAAGGAGCGTAGGAGAGAAGAGAGCGTCGTCAACACATGATGAGTCTACAACTGTCGATTCGAGGGCTGTTTATTTATAAGGTAAAAACAGGCTGAGGGCGGCTGCTCCGCCAGTGGACGGCGGCTCCGATGCCTCAGACGGCGGCTGTTGTCCACTCGCTAGCCCGCCGTCGCGGCGGCGGCTTTCCGCGTCCGAGGCGGCGGAGGCCCGCGATAAAACCTCCGTTAGCGGCAGCAGCGCCTGTCCCCGTCCACGGCGGTGGCCTTTGCTGTCCACATCGCTAGTTTTTTTTCGTTCCAAAGGCTTTTTCGGGAGTTCCGCACGCTCCAAACCTCCAAAAATATTCCGGGACCAGTTCTACGATCCTCGTAATTTTTCGGACGTTTCAAGTACCATATTGGCATACTTTCGGTGAACTTTCCGAATGGTCTCTGGTCCAGCTGGACTGTTTGTAGTCCAGGAAAACAGGCTTTTTGAGCCTCAAAATTTGAGTATTCACAGAGGAACATCTTTTTCAACTTCTGCTTCCTTTTCTTACTCTTTTCCTTGATCTTCTCCTTTTTTTTTTCCTTTATCTTTTTTTTTTTTAAATTCTGCTCCTTTTTCCTTTTCTAATTCTATTTCTTTCTCCTTTTCTATTTTTTTTTCTCTTATAATTTCCCCTTTCCTTTTTCTAGTCTCGCCATTTCCTTTTTAAACTTAGCTTTTTCTTTTTCTAAACTCAACTTCTTATTTTCTTTCTTTTCTGTTCTCAGTTTCTCAGACTTCTCTTTTTCTACAACTTCTTTCTTTTCTTTTCTTTTTCTTTTTCTTTCCCTTGTTCTTCATCATCCTCTTCTTTTTTTTCATCCTTAATCTTCACAAAGTTGCTTTCCAACTTGGACACAATATAACATTTCTTTCTATCCAGATTCACTCCCAGAAATTCAAAAATAGGGGTCAACACCATTCCATAGGGTAGTTTCTTTGGGTTACTCACCATCTTATCAAAGATAACATAAGACAAGTTAAATGGCTTTTTCTCCACAATGTGGCACATCAGGCAAAGCTCAACTTGATTCATATAAGTGAGAGATCCACATTTGGGATAAATCTAATGCACTATCAGTTTGTACAACCATTTCAACTCTTGAAGATCAGAGCAATCAATCACAGATTGTTTCTCTACAGACCCTTTCTTAGTGATTTCCTAATGAATTCTTCCTTTTTGTACTCATCTAACTTAGTAGTCTCTTTAATCCTGGTCGCTTTAGACCCAAGGTCTAGTATTTTAAAACTACTACTAAGGTCAGCAATGGTCATAACTCTAATCTCCCCATCCATTTTCACAGAGAAGGTTTTTGAACTGGTTCCCCCAAGAGACCATAAAACTCTTTAATCACATTCTCGTAATAGGGTTTATTAATAGACAAAAAATCCATGTACCCCTAAAATTCAAATAACTCCTTAAACCTAAACTCATTTTTCCCAAAGAACTTCCAGTGTATCACATAGGAATGTATCAAGGAGTTTGGGGACAGAATTGATTTACCTTTTCCTCGAGAGGCAGTTTCTCCTTTACAGAACTAGATGCTCTTGTAGATTTCTTTAGTTCTGGTTCAAGTTTCTTAAATTTCTTGGTTAATTTCATGAGGAGATTGAGTTCCTCAGTAGGCATTGATTCAGAAGAAGAAGAACTTGATTTGGACATAACTAATTTTCTAGTTTCTGAGAAGCTTTATGTGACATCCTACTGAATCGAGTCGTTGCATAGAGTCGAGGTGAGTCGGGCTAAACCAAAACCCGGTTCGAGCCATTAGAGTCCAGAGTGGGGTAGAATGGGATTTACAATAATAATGAAAAGAAGTGGACTTACTTGTAGAATGGGATTTACAATAATAATAATGAAAAGAAGTGGACTTACTTGAATGAAACAAAAAGATCAAAGTATAAGGATTAGGACTTACTTGCACTAAAATATAAAGTTTAGGTATTATTGGAACCTATTGAAAAGTTAGGTACTATTTGGTAATTTTTTAACATACAATCATTGATATATTGGACCTTTCCCGAGACTTCCATTTCACTTTCCCTTCTTCATCTTTATCTTCATCTCCTTCATCTACCTTACTATGCCACCTTCCTTTCTCCACCTTCTTCATCTTTATCTTCATCAATTTTAATGGTATTCAAGCATTAAAGTCAACCTCTATTCTATTCAAGTAAGTAGAATTTCTTGAATTTCATAATTTAGTGATATTTTAGATTATTCATAAGAGTTCTTATGTATAGGAGAGGTGAGCTCAAAGGTAGAAAAAAAAGAGGTGAGCTCAAGAAGAAAAAGGAAGCTAAGAAGAAGATTTCAAGCTTTTGAAGTGAAGTTTGATATCTCTTTTAGTTTAACAAATTTCCTTGCATGAGAACTTGTGTAGTGTGTTGATAATGAGAAGATATGTTGTTGAATTTTGAGTAAGAGGTCTGGAAATGGCAAGAAAACGTGGGATGTAATGCAGAAATGAAGTAGATATTGAGTTTATGCTGAATAGATTTGTTGGAAAACTGATCAGTAACTTCACCCTAATTTTGACCCTGTTTAACGATGGAATTAGGAAGTGGTCTAGAAGATTTATTTGTTCCTCTATGTGTTATCTTTCTATAAGTTTTTGAATCACCTAAATCGGAGTTATATATAAATTGAGAGATATGACCAAAATAGTACAAACTGCGCAAGCTGGAAATACGACTCGCGCTCGCGAGTTTTAGGGTCGCGCTCACAACTTGTGCTTGCAAACTCTCTGACTCTCTTGTGTGCTTCTCGCGCTCGAGTAGTTGACTGTCGCGCTCACGACTTGTGCTTGTAAACTCTCTGACTCTCTTGTGCTTGTAAATCTCTGACTCTCTTGTGCTTTTCTCGCGCTCGTGCAGTTTAATGTCGCACTCGTGACTTGTGTTTTGATGCTTTTTGGACCTCTTTTTCTATGAAATTGTATTCCTTTGCTCAAATTGTATTCCTACAATCACTTTACCACAAAAAGACAACACGAGCAAACGTAAAATGTATAAAAACAAAATGCAATCATGCAAATGATGTGAACATAACACAAGTTGCCCGCTTTGCGAGGTTATCAGCATACAGGTAAACAGTATGGTTTATGAATTTAGGAAGCAGTTAATATGCTTTTGTTTTGTACTATTGACATACCGATAATATGCTCCCTTGAGGTTAGATAGAAACCACGTAGATAAGGCTATGTCACGACATAGGATAGCAGATCTGCGCCCCATACAGTTTGGTACTCTAGCTATAGGCCGTTGAGTGGATATGATTATGGATATGATTTATAATATGGGCTAGCTTATATATGGGCCATAGCAGCCTAGTCATACAGTATTCATCCAGTTTCATATAGTCCTTCTTATCACTTTGGTTTCACTATAACCTTATGGAGTCATACAGTTATATTGACTAAATTGCATAAGTCATACATCATAATGAACATCAAGTACGATAATGGAAGTATTATGATATATGTGCTTACATGTTTATTTATACATATGTGTGTGCTTACATGTTTCTTTATACGTTGAGATATCCACTGAGTTTTATTTGCTCTGTGAGTTACCTGTTTAACTCGTAGGCTTTGGGACTGGACCGTAGAGAGTCATCGTACAACTACTGCAGTTCATCTTTGGAAGACCCAGTCTTCAGGGTAGCTATTTATTTTGATATTTTGGTTCTGTCTATACTTATCATGGCATGTACAGGCATGTACAGGGCACATAGTTGGGCCCATTTCATTTTGGAACTAGTATAGATGTCTTTTGTAAATATTAAGTACATATCTATATATTACTAATGTAGAAAGCAACAACATAATATAATATTCAGCATACATAAGGATATCAGCTTGAAAGGACATAAGTTCAACCAGATTGTAGAGTCTCGGTTCGGTTCACTCGGGTTAACAGGTGGACTGGGAAGGGATGTTACAAATTTTGGTATCAGAGCACTAGTTTAGTTCCCTGGGCTTGAATGCATATGTCAGTGTACATGCCATGACTACCTTGATGAACTAAGCAGTTGTTCTTCTTTTAGGAGGATGTCACAAGAAGGTGAGAGCGAGTCACACGCCTCTAGAGCAATGGAGGGTGAGGCTCCAGTAGCACCAGGTCAGGAGGTGCTGTTAAAACAACTTGCGGATACTTTTAGACAGATTGCAGGGGTGATACCTGGGGTGATACCTCAGGCACCAGTAGTAGTAGACAGAGAAAGAAAGCCCCAACTAGAAAAGATTAGAAAATACGGTGCGAAAGAATTCAGATCTAGCAGGGATGGCAGTCCAGAAATAGCTGAGTATTGGTTAGATGGTACTTTGAGAGTCCTGGAGCAGTTACAGTGTACACCAGAGGACAGTTTGATTTGTGCTACGTCATTGCTGATAGATGAGGCATACACATGGTGACATACTGTTCAGCAGAGAGTACCAGCAGAACAGCGTACCTGGCAATTCTTTTTGGATGCATTCAAGAAAAAGTTCATCACAGAGGCTTATCTTGATGCTAGAAGGAAGGAATTCTTATACCTTAGGCAGAACAGAATGTCAGTTGCAGAATATGAAAGAATAAATGAAAGGAATTCAACCAAGACTTAGCAGGTATGGTGCCCGGATACGTGGCTCAGAAGGCAGGGCTACAGAGGCAGAGAGGTGTAAAAAGTTTCAGGAAGGCCTAAACGATGAGATTCAGATGGGAGTGGTAGCTTCCCAATTCAGAATAATAAGGCCATTATTTTATTTATTTAATAAAATAATAAAAATATAATTTAATTAGCAAACAAATATTTTTATATTTTGTGTGATTTATGAATGATTTAAACATTATTATAACATTTAAATCATTATCACTTATACTTTGATATGTCTGTTATTATGTTGAATATATAATATTTAGTTCAGATAATGAATGACATAAATTCGTAATCATAGGTTAATATTAAATGATGAATGTTTTGAAAAACAATTCTACATATATAATTATATTATTACTTTTTATTCATTATAAAATTATTTATAAGTATATAGTTTATTAGCTTTTATAAATAATTATAACTTTAGTTCAACGGAGTTGATCCCGTCAAACAATGACCCACTCATCAAGCCAGTTTGATGTCCAATTCGGTATTAAAATAGATTTTTAAAGCTCCATTCTCACTCGTTTTAAGATAAATTTTAACGTGCAATATACCATTGGAAAGCTTGAGAAGTCTAGTTTCTAATGCTATTTGAATCACTTAAAACATTGTCTATAGCTCAAGATATAATCTAAATGAGCATTTCCAATCCTTAAGGGGCGAGACCTATGTGCTTGGATTGAGGCCTCATGCATAATTTAGCATTTAGTATCATTGTATGTTTATACTTTTATATGTGACTAGTTTTTTTTATGAAGTGTGATGCACCTTGACTATAATGATTATAAGCTATTTTTTATACTCGTTTAGCTTTTTTATTTATATAATTAAAGTATAAATTTTTATTTAGATTGTAATAAATATAGTGGTTTTTTAGATTGTAATAAATATAGTGGTTTTTATATATACAGTAAAATATATTTTTTTAATTATATATTTTGCACTATAATATCTTATTAAAAAAATTGATATATTTGTTTGTCCCTTTAAAATAGCAATTTAAATATGAAATATGTCATTTATATTCTCTTGAACATACTGATTCATATAATTTCTTTTTTTTTAGAATACTGGTCCATGTAGTGTTTATTATACATTAGTTGCTTTTATTTTTTTGTTTAAATACCAAATTAATTTATAAAAAATCAGCATATAACTTTTATTTTATGTTTTATAATTAATTTACATGTTTTGTTACTAACTTTTACTATAATCTCTTTTAGTAAATAAATATACTTTAATAATAGAATAAGAAACTAATCTAATAAATGAACTAATCTAATAATCAATTAAAATATTTTATATATAATATTAAATAACATTTTATTTTTTTTTTTTTAGGCTTTATAATCATGAAATCATTTTAACAATTAAAATTATTAATAAAATTATATTCCTTAATGGAAAAAATAGGATTTAAATTAAATAAGATATCAATATAATTAATCAAATTCGAGATGTTTAAAAATAATATTTTTTATCTTATTTTTTGCCAACCAAATTAGAATGAAATTTGTAATTAAAGAAATTTAACCATACCCTTTTAAAATCAAAATCTTAATTACCTAGATAAATTTATTTAAAATATTTTTGAAAAAAATAAAAAATTTTCAAATACCTCATATCATACACATATTCATTTAAAATAATAATGTTGAAGATAAATTACAATCAATAATAAGTAAATAATAATAAAAATAATAAAATAATAATAATTATTAAAGTTTATTAATTATTATTAATAATTTTATATAAATAAAATAATGAAGTAAAATATAAATTATTATTAATAATTTATATAATAAAATAATGAAGTAAAATATAATTGGACATATTAAGATAACAATAGTAAAATTTTAAATTTTTAAATGCTTAATTGTCTATATGTATTTATCTATTAAAAAAATTAAAAAAAAATTCGATCAAATTATATATATGTTAAAAGTTTTTAATTGTTTATAATTAAAGTTATTTTATAGTATCTTAAATTTTATAAAAATAATATAGAAAATTTCATTATTCCTCCTCATTCTCTATATATAATATAGATATAGATAAATAAGTTAGACCGGAAGAGACAAATATTGCATTCATTTGATATAAGCAATAATGATGTAATGTTGATATATGTATTAATATGATATGATAAATAGTTAGCTTTGATCTTTGATTCGATTGCATGACGTTTTAATGCACTTCTCTTGTCAGTGGATTATTTCAGTTGCAGTCTCACATGGAAAAGATACGAAGGTAAATTAGTGTTGATAGATATCTAGTATGTCAATTTGAATGAAATAGATGGTAAAATATATAGAGGGAAACCAAAATTCGACTGTAGAAATTTAAATATTTATACTCAAAAGATAGGGCACTAGGGGCTAAAATAAATTATTTAATTTATTATTATTATTATTATTATGTAATGAATTTCAAAATTAATTATTTAATTAGTACAAGTAACTGTTTTTAACGGATATGATAACAGTTTTAATTTCAAAATAAATAAACTATTAAGTGTTTGTTCAAGGTTTTCTTATCGCTTTAAAAGTTTTGTTTCTTAAACTCATAGAATTTACTTTTTATTCTTGTGTTTTGATCTGCTTTGTAAAATCCTAGGGGAATCCTGCTATTAAAGTTGGAATCCAATCATAGTTAAAACCATTAAGAACTCTAAGTTGCTTTCTGTGACCCAATTGCATAATTTATAGTCTTCCCAAGTTTCTTAAAATGATACGAATGCATTTATCATTGTTTTATTCTTGTGGTGTATAGCTTAGCTATTCACGGTACAATAGGGTTATTGAATTTAGAGTATCAAAATATCATTCAATAAATATACTGCATGTTCATAGTTCATATAAGAATATGACCACCTAATGTCAAAATTTCATCATTATTCTCAAAAGATTAAATATCTTGTTGTTGCTTCATCCAATCTATTATAAAACAAGTAACAAATTGAACTTAAAGATTACTCTTAAGGTAAATTTTTTTACCTAACTTATCAAATCTTTCTCGAGCAGCATAAAATGACTCCAAGAAAAATAAATAAAAGAATATTAAAAAAATAGAACAAAGTACAATTGATATCAACAAAATATCAATCAAAGAAACAAAAGAAAAAAAAAAAAAAACAAAAACGAGAAAAAAAGTTTAAAGTAATAATAGAATGAGATGGTATGGATATTAACAAGTAATGAATTGATGAGTGAATATAATTTTCATCAGTATTGTATACTAAGTATTAAAATAGGATTTACCCTATTATTATTTAGTCTAATCTAAGTTACACTGATATCTTAAAAGGTTCAATGTATCCGTGCCATACTCGAGTAGGACCCGTACACCTCCTGAACACTCCCAAATACATGTCAAACACTTTTTAAAAACTTGCCTTATTATTTATTTTATTTTATTAATTTTGGACACTTTAAAGATACGTCTAAGATATTTAAATAACATTTATTAGATAGTTTAGACATACATTTGAAAATTCTATTACTCTTAGATAAACTCATCAACAAAAATTATAAAATACAGTCTTAAATATATACTCTCTCTGTTTTCTTTATTTACAGAAAACAGAAAAAACCCTTGAATTAAGAAAGTTAGTTAAATTAAGTTTTCTCCCTAAAATGCCCTTAATTTCATTATTAATTATGGGAATAATAGCTGACATAAAAGACAGTCCCAAGAAGTGTATTTATTGCATACTTGCATCATTTGAGCGTTACTTCCAACCTTCTTTATTAATTTTATCTGACTTTATTAGAATGGGGATGTTTTGTATAATATGTGCACAAAAACGAAAAAAAATTTTAGAGCCAAATTAAAAGCAAAATTTTTCAACTTATTCATTGAAGACTATAAATTTCTAAATTTTTCGACGAAAATAAAAGAGGGAAAACTTAAATGTTGGCTCTAATTTGTTTAAACTTGAATAATTTTTCAATTCAAATTGAAAATTAAAAGCAAAATTTGGTTTCTCCAAATTTAAATTAAATTGAGAAAGTAGCACCCAAATGTAATATATTGCGGCCAAAATGAAATAGAATCCGAGTTTTAATTTGAAAACTCTTAACAAGTTTTAATTCGAAAGTGGGTACTAAAATCTGAGTTTTAGTGTGGGTTTGACGGCACAATTTTTTTGTAAAAAAAAGCACAATCTAGCAAAATGTATGATACTTCACATTTTGAAAAATGCACAACTAATAATAATAAGTCCACAACGTGGCTTACAAATAAGTGCAACCATTATGAGGATTTTAAAAAGTGCACAGCTAAGAATAATAAGGCCAACAAATATTTTACAAAAGTGCACAACTAATAAATTAAAAGGTCACAAAGTGACTTACAGAATTCCACAACCGTTAACTAATACAAAGAAAAAAAAACATTGAAAAAGTGCATAAATACTAAAAACATGGACACAAAATGACTTCCGCAAGTGCACAACTAATAATTAAAAGGACACAAAGTGGCTTAGAAGTTCACAAATGTTAACTAACACAGAGAAACAAAAACCATTGAAAAAGTGCACAAGTACTAAAAATAAAAGGCCACTAAATGACTTACCACAGTGTACGCCATTATAAGGATTTGAAAAGTGCACAAGTACCAAAAACAAGAGACCACTAAGTGGCTTAAAAAAAGCAAAATATAATCAGAAAGTGCACAATTACTACTAATAAAAGTACACATTAACTTATTTATTATCACTATTCTTATCTAGATCATCATTAATAATAGCAAGTGTGTCTTCTATAATTTTTCCTACTGGGTCATCTATCTCATCACTTGCAGAAGGATCTTGAGAGTCATTAAACTTCCCTCTTGTCCATGGTTCTTATGTAGGAAGTTAGGTCTCATCTGAGTTTAGGAGTGCTTGATAATCACTACCTTCGGGGCATCTTTACTTTTTTGTCCACTTTTTTCTCAAGTAGGTGTTTCGAAAATCTTAGAATATTGACTAGTTACTTGGTGAAATTGCCTCAAATCAGCAATAGAAGATTGTAGCTCTTCAAGTTGTGCACTATTTTTCTGTGTTTGCTCACTGTTTTTATCTGTCTTTTCCAACAATATGGCTAAAATAGTAGTAATTGCACTCGATTTTTTCAGAATCTCAATATTATTGTCTGCAAGTGAAGGCACTCTTTCAACCCTTCTTAGAAGTGTAGCTGGCTCCTTTAGTATACGATTTTCATCTTTGGATCCCCACTCCAAGCATAACATATATTCATTCCTGACGTCAATAATTGTGGCCAAATTTACAATGATAAAAGTGGATATATATTTATCAAACATACAAATAAGGGCTAACTGTGTATTTATATGGTCAAATTTATAAAAACAACCACTGTTACTATAAAACAAAATGAAAAGGTGAGTTGATAACTTGTACCTTGAAACACGCGTGCATTAGATATTGAGAATATTTGTGTCTGCCACTTTTCTTGATTATTGAGCTTCAATCTTAAAAAAACACATATACTTTAAGGGCTTTCTAGTCTTTTTAACTTGGCTTACATCCCAAAGTTACTATTTAACGTAACTTTCTTTATATAAAAAAGTAAACCCAAAAAAGAAATTTCCTCTAAATAAAGAAAACAAAGAGAGTATTTGTTAATTCTACAAAGTTAAAAGATACATAAAAGAATGAAAAGTCTTTCTTATAATTTACAATTTGTAATTTACTACATATCTATTATTATCAAATTCAAGAATTAATTCACAATATTGATTTGAAATCAGTAATTTACAAGTCTTTTATAAAAAAAAGAGTCGATAATATTATATTAAACAAATTAAAATGTGGAATATTATCGGTCATTAATTTGATTTCTTTCAAAAATGTTGTAATTCTTGAAATTGTCAATTATCTCTTAATAAGCTAGAGATGCTATGATTTTCAATGATGACGTTAACTTTGAGAACTTAACTAATTATATTAAAATGAGAATTTAAGTATTTTTTTATTTTATATCTATGACTTATTATAAATGATTGTAAACTTATTCAAATTTTTAATAAATTATATTTATTTATCGTAGCGTGTCCTAAGCATTTCAGTATCCAACTTTTTAAAAAATTACCATAACCTGTGTCTATTTCGTGTCGTGTTTCGTGTCCCGTGTCTGTGCAACCTAGGACCTAATGCATTAATTTTACATTGTATTTTCGAATATTATCTTTGTGGCCTCTAAACTTTGCTCGGGGTTCAATCATGACCCTACACTTTTATATTTCAGTAATAACTATGCTTCTCGCTAAAATAAAATGTGGAATTGAAGAATCATAACTAAGTCCCCCCAGCAAAGTTATTCATTTTGGAGGGAGATATAGTTATTACTGAAATATGAAAGTGCAGGGTCATGATTTAATCTTTATAAAGTTCAAGGGGCCACAAAGGAGAATCAGCCAAAGTTAAGGGTCAAATTTACGCATTAAGTCATTATTATTTAGTCTATCGAACTTAGGTTTTGTTAAATTAAAACTAAAATTAATTATGGATCTAAATAGACAATATCCAAGAAGGGGATGAATTGGTATTCTTAAAATTATATCCTTTTTAAAGAATTTAGAGAACATTGCAGAAGCATAACAATACTTAATCGATACTCAGATTGTAAAGATGGACAAATCATTTAAACATTTAAAAAATTCATCATTGTTAACAAAATATCAAATCTGAACTTGTCACTGATTATGGCTCATTGAAACAGAGTCATTCTGATTCTAAAAGTCAGATTCTATTTAAAGCATTATCAAAAGTTAAGTAAAACATAATTCATCACCTAGAGTAGATTTATAATTACTTCATCATGCATATCATATTCTCAAGCGAAAGAGTATGTGATTTACAAATTAAATCATAAAGAGAAATGAAAGAGGGGAAACAAACACAATCAATTTTATAGTGGTTTGGCACTTCTCACGTCTACATCCATTCCTCAAGAAATCATCTTGAGATCTTCCACTATCATACTCTTTTCAAAGATAAGAGCAAAGCCAAGTACAATGGGAATAGCCTTAATAACTAGAACTAACCATATCCCGGAAGTTTTTCAAAGAACTTCCATCTTCCCTTTTAGTTTTTGTTAAAGAACTAGATAAACTTAACCCACTAGTTTTATGAAAAAAAAAAAAAAAAAAAAAAGTTAGTTTTTGTTAAAGAACTAGATAAACTTTAAACCACTAGTTTTTATGAAAAAAAAAAAAAAAAAAAAAAAAAAAAAGGAAACTTAGATTGTTTTTGCAAAGAATAATAAAACTTGCAAGCTTTACTCTCACTCAATGAAGAGTGCTTGAATACCCACTTACCAAAAGCTTCACGCAAGCTTCTTCTCATAAGATTTTGAATTTAAAGTTTCTCTACTGTATTCTAGATTTACAAAACTTATAATAGATAGTCAAACACTCATTTAAACTTGGGAAAGAGATTTTAAAAATAATTTCAAAACATATTTGAAAAGTCTATCGAATGTATGATTCTTTCTCTTCTCTTAGAAATAATGTCATTGAATCATAAAGAAGAAAGAAATGAAGAACTAGGATGAGAGAGTTCGTAAAATATAACTTGAATTCAAATATTATGTCTCATATCTTGAAAATTTTCTGCCAAGTTTTGATTTATACTAAACCTCAAATTTCTTTCTTTTGGAGTTCTTTTGAAAGTTAATGTTACAGACATGAAGAAGAAAGAAGGAAAGACGGAGATAGATTTTTGGTGAGAAGAGAGAAGGATTTTAGGCTAAATGACTAGAATAGGCAATGGGTCAAATCTTTTAAAAAGTACAATGAGAATTTGAATTTTATTTTCCCTCAAAATAATTTTATCACACAAATGAGTATTTTAAATTTCAAAAGTATTTTGTGAAATACCTTTTCCCTTTAAGTTTTTCAAATGTTATTTTAATGAAATAAACTCTTTTGATTATTTCTATTGAAAAATTACAAGAAAGGCAATTTTTTATTTAAGCTTGAAAAGGCACGGTCATGCTTTCTATTTTAATAAAAGACTACTGATCCTAAATATATTTCTAAGATACTAACCTCATGATCTTCATATCTTCAAGGTGCCTTAATTCTTGATCTTCATTAGGATTGTCTTTGAAATCCACTTGATAAATTTTCTTAATTAAAGACTTTAGCACAATCCATATAATAAATCATTTTTATTTATTAGTCATCAAAATTAGAATGTTGTAATAGTCCTCGCCCAACACTAATTAGTTTAATTTAGGAAAAATTAATCAATTACAATTCTCAAAGGAAAAATAATAGCATATAATTACTAAAATTTTTTACTTTATTTAACCAATACAATTTACATTTTATTTTTTTGATAATCTTTTTGAATTATCTCATACAAGGAGAAATAACTCTTAATTTTTTTTATATTTTTTTCCAAGTCATAATAAAAATAATAATCAACTCATTAAGTTTTTTAGTTGTTTAAATTCAAACTCCCATAGATCAAGTCTTGACTTTCTTCCAACTACTCTTCCCATTAAGTTTACCATCTTCATATTAAAAATATTTTTTGTTGATGTGGATCATTGAAATAAATCATCTTTTAATTATAATGAATAATTGAAAGCATTAAAATCAATAATGGACTATATATAACATAGATAAGGAAAACCAAAGCAAATAAGCATAAAATTGTAATATATTTAACTACATCAAGATCTCAATAAAAGAAAATAATTCAACTTCTCAAAAACAAAAAGAAATTCAACAGAATAGACTAATTGAATTTCTTGTCATAATTCTTGCTTTTAATCAAACATGGCCACGGTTCCAGAATCGAACCAAAAATTGACGATTCCAGTTCTGGATTGGAACCAAACGGTTCCGGTTCCTTAACGGTTTCAAAACCGATGGTTCCGGTTGGTTCTCCGACCGATTTTCTGGTGAATCGCATAATTGTTGAATGTTTTGCGTCCAAATGCTTCCAAAATGATCAATAACTGCCCGATTGTTTGAATTTATAAGATTTTCCACAATAATTGCAAATTACATTGAACATTTTGTCGCCTTTGAATTTCTTCGTGAAATGAATGGTGAATATGTCGAAACTTTGTCTTGCTTTTTGAAAAACTTATGTACCTTACTCTTCCTCTTCCACTTATTGTAATTGTTCATCATTAAATTTAGAATCTTGAGTTGAAATTTTCAAATTTTCATTTAGATATCCCTCAAGATTATATTGGTCAGGAGTGAATTCGAAGATGTCGTTTGTAGGGATAGATGAATATTATGTTTCTCTAATCTTTCCCTTGTCCTTATCGGAACTTGAATTTCCTCTACTTGCCATTATAGGAAAATAATATGTAATTTGAAAAATTGAATAAAAAAATTAGAGAAAATAATTAGAGATTGAAATTTGAAGAAATTAATTCACAATAATTTGGGCAAATAATTGGAGATTGGACTTGGAAGAAATTATCTTGCAATATTTTGGACAATAATTTATGAATGAAAATTAGAAAGATTGTAGAGTAGAAAAGAATAATATAGAGTAGAGAGAGTAGAGATAATTTTGTGTGAGGAGATTGTAAATGGAATGAGGTATTTATAATAAATCCAATATTTATAATAAATCCAAAAAATCATTTTTCCACAAATACCATTGAAACTAATAGTTATGTAGCCGTTTATAGTTGTTAGGAGAGGTAATTTGGGGATTTCACAAAAAAATTTGAAAAAAAAGCTGTTGGAATCGCCTGTTCGAATCGTCGGTTTGAATCGATGGAACCGCCGGTTTGAATCGGTGAAACTGTAGGTTTGAATCGGTGAAACCGTCGGTTCTAGCCGTTACAAATAGGATTCGAATATTCTTGGAATCTTTAGTTTGAACCGGTGGTTTGAATCGGCTGAAAAAATCGGCGATTTTAGACGGTTCTGGCCGGTTCTTGGAGCCGTCGGTTCTCGGTTCAAAAAATGGTGGAACCGGAACCAAACCGTAGGCCATCGGTTTCCATTTCTGTTCGGACCAATTTTGAACCACCGGCTTCGGTTCCGAGAACTGTAATTTGGCCACCCCTACTTAATCTTAATCAATTTGCCCTTGATAAACTCCTTTTTGTTTATGTTTTAGGCTTTTTCTCTTAATTGTTCTCTCCAAATTTCTCCTTTTTTCATTACAAAAAATCACAAAATTGCGACCGAAAAATCCGTCTCTAAATATAAGAAATCAGTTGCTTTGAAAGTTGCGACCGATTTACGACATACCGCAAAAGTCCTCGTCGCAAATAATTGTGTGACTGAATGACTAAGCAATCGCAAATTAGCGACGACTAATGATTTGCACTCTTATATAAAAATCGATCGCTATATTCCGTCATGCTTTTGTGCTGGAAGCTTGTTATAAATTGGTCACAAATTTTTTTGTCATAATTATGAAACGCGGTCACAAATCGGTCGCAAAATCTGAAAGTGATTGGTTGGTGATCCGTCACAAATTTAAATTTAACGGTTATAATTTGGTTGCAGTTCGATCACCAGTCAGTCGCAAAATATAATTACAGGCAACAAAAAAATTTTACGGAAAAATCATGGAAAGTTAAAATGGTCCAAAATCAAATCCATGTTGCCGGTCCTCTGGACGATCCAGTGTAGTGTCTACTGGATGAGTTGTAGTATCTGCTGGATGTGTCGTAGTGTCTGCAGGAGTGACCAAGGTATCGTCTGCAGTATCGGATCAAGAGGACACAATAGTGGCTTATGCAGAGCTGTAGAAACATGTGGATCTATAGTAGACAGAGGATTAGAGGAAGAAGTACTAGCACCATGATGACCGGACATCTACATCACATGCGCTCTAATCTCTGCAAGCTGGCTCTCTTCCGCATCAACACGAGCCCGTAATGCACTAATCTCCTCAGCACTGTGGTCAGGCTGTGGTCATGAGGAGGCTACTGGAGCGTCAGATTCTGAGCTGCAGTAAAATTGTGATGCCTGAGACCCGATGCCATATACTTTTCTCTTCTTTTTGCCCCGTATGGCCTCCAGATAAAGTGCTAACTCATCAATTCTGGACTCAACTTCAGATCTAACCTGAGAAGAAACAACATGCTCGCGAGTTGTAATAGATTAATTAATCAATACAGTTGCAAGCTTTATTATAGTGAACTTGCACACGTAAGAGATGACTAGAAAGTAAATGTAAAAATTCTTTATTGTTACTTACATTGACACCCAACGCACGTCTATCAATAAACATATTTCCATCGTGGTCCTTTATGTGAGTGTAAGTGAACATCTCCATCGGTGTGGGCTCACGATCATATTTTTCAGCCTGTAATCAATTTTTATGCATGATATATTAATATGTTGTCATTTCATTAAACACAGTTTTGTAACTGTAACTAATTGACTTATTAGTAATTGAAATGTCTCTATAGCAGATATTGATCCGCCTGTGTGTCGGGAAGGTCCTGCTCTGTCACTACTAGTCTCACTATGCTGTTTCGTGCAAATAACTCACACTTTCTTTTGAATGCAGGATCCTCCAAGCCTTCTGTCAGCTCTCCCATATCTCCTGAGACATGCACTGCTGCCTCTTACCGGTTTTTCGCATCCTATAAGTGAATTCAGCATACCGCAGAGTGCACAATTTCTCCCAGGCCACTTTTAGCATAGCCTTAATAGCTTCTTCCCATACGAAATGCTTCTACAAAAATGAAAAATAATATTTCCATAAATTCTCCCCACGGCAAGAGTGCACAATTTCTCCCAGGCCACTTTTAGCATAGCCTTAATAGCTTCTTCCCATACGAAATGCTTCTACAAAAATGAAAAATAATATTTCCATAAAGAGTAAGTGAAGGCCCATATATTCAGATTATTAATTATATTGAATGAAGATATAACTTGAACCAAATCGCACCTGAAACTCTTCCCAATAAAAGTTTCTCACCTCTTGTGGTGCGAAATCCCATGTGTATCCATCTTTATTCAGATGTAGCTTGATTATCCTCATAATTTGCCTTGATGCTCGAGAGGATGGATATATGCTGAGAAAAAAAACATAAATGAAATATAAGTAGGCGAAAGCATCAAAATCTAAACCAAACCAAATTCAAAGGAAAAAGTAAATAAGTTCTTATTGTCCCGCAACCAAACTAAGCTTGTTACGTGGCTCTGATGAAGCTGCAAAAGAGCAAGTGACAAATGCTATCAATACAGGGAAATAATATATAACTGAAATGACAGTAAATGACATTTATTATTACCTGGTGTAGTAGGTGACTGTGAAGTTGGTGAAGACTCTGTTGGTCCAGGAAATAGGGTAGAAGAGGAAGGAATAAAAGGAAGTGGTGGCGGCACAAGGGACTAAGTAGAAGATGAAGCCCCAGACATACCTAAAGAAGAAGGAGGAGGTAAAGGAGGGATAGTCCGCCCTCATCCATGTGTACTGCGTCCTCAACCATGACCTCCACGCGGACCACTGCCAGACGCGTTTGAATCAACCCCCTGCCTATAGCCATTTGTACTATAGATAACAGAACCTACATATGTATGTATATAATTATATGAATTGTAGAACATGTGGTAAATATGTATAAAGAAAGTCAATGACATTAAAATTCTTCATTAATAATATCATATATACATCTATTAATTTACTATCCATAATACATAATGCATTAAGTATTTATGTCTTCATCATCATCTTCTTCTTCTTCTTCTTCTTGATCTTCATCTTCTGAGGTACCCATGATGATTTAATCTTCTTCCTCTTCATCATCTGATGCTCCTTGATTTAATCTTCTTCCTCTTCATCATCTGATGCTCCTATTTCAACATAAGGTTCGCTTTTATCATCCAGTCTATCTGTTAAATCTTCAACAACTTGCATTGGTTGCGTATCAACCGCAACTTCTTGAAATGGCTCAGATATTGCGAATAAAGCAGATTGTTTGGTTTCAACTGTATGAAGAAATGCTCTAGGCTTGATTTTACATACTTCCATCCAATCGCAACGATCTCATTTCAATAATGGATATCGAACATAGTACACCTGCGTAGCTTGCATGGCCAACATAAAAGTTTCGTACTTCGTATATCTTCTTCTATGATTAATATCTATAAGATTATACTTAGGATGAACCTTCATGCCAACGTTTGGCATAGAATCAAATCATTCACATTTGAATAAGATTGTGCACTTGATTGGTAGGGATGGATATTCTAAATCCAAAATCTCAACCAACTTTCCATAAAAATCATTTGACTCATCACTGATTTGACTCATCACTGTAGTTTGATTCCTTTATGCAAACACCACTGTTCATTGTCTTTATGCTTGTCCCATAACCCTCAGTGTGAAACTTGTAACCATTTACAAAGTATCCACAGTAGGCATTAGTAACTGGTAGAGGTCCTCTTGATAGATTAGTAATGAATTCGTTATCAACATCGCTTCTCGAGCTTTGAGCCTATGGGAAATAGTAATGACACGAGTAAAATATAAGAATGTACACATATATGTTGTGTAACTAGAAAGTTACTTACATAACATTTGATTACATAACATTTGAACCATTTTACAAATTCAGAGTCTAGTTTTGCATCAACTGTAGTATCAGTCAAATTGGGATTTCGTAGCCGTAAAAGCTTGATTTATTTCCCACTTATGAAGGAATAAAATATCATAAATATGATTTAACTGAGCTGTATTAAGTTTAGACTCTCCACAATATTTATACTTACTGTACAAATGGTGTAATCTCTTCGCAATTCAACAAAATATAGGTTTGAGCTGCTAGTATCTCTGCATCAGTCAATCGTCTTTTTTTTTCAATCGTCTTTTTTTTTATTTACCAATCATTCAGCCAGGATAGGTGAAAATTATTAGATTCCCTTCTAACTCAAATTCTATTCGATCTACTCTGTCATCATTGCGTGGCACTCTTCGATGCTTAGTGTAAACATGTGGTTTGAAGTAGTGTGACCAGAAGGTGGAAGCTTCTTGCACCAAATATGCATTGCAAATTGATCCCTCGACCTTTGCCTTATTGCACACATTCTTTTTTATTTTTTCCATGTGTCTATAATTAGAAAACAAAGACAATATGTAAATATGAGTTGAATAAACATTGTAATGATTAGAATGAGATGTTATTGATTCACCTCTCAAATGGATACATCCATCTATATTATACCGATCCTGCTATACCACATTTATAGGGCAAATAAACCAGTAGATGCTCCATAGAATCAAAGAAGCCAGCCAAAAAAATTCGCTCCAATTTGCATATTACTACTGGGATTTCTCGCACTAATTGGTCCATATCATCGCATCGAATAATAATCATCGTCAATTCCTTGAAAAAGAGACTCAAATCTGTCATTGCTTCCCAAATTTTTCCCAAATTTTCCCTACCAACAATTTCTAGAATACCACAGGAATCAATCTTTGCATGAAAACATGAAAATCATGGCTTTTATGCCAAACAATCTGTATTTCCTCATGTCGACACATCTACCCATATTTAATACGTATCCATCTAGAAACCTCAATGATTGGACCCACTCATATAATACTTGCCTTTGGGGTTTATCTAAAGAAAATATACCTTTCCAGTACCGACAGATTGCTCGAGTTCTGGTTGATGATAAATTTCCTTCATGTCTGCTCTCGTTTTTGTATTATCCTTGGTTTTCCCCTCAATGTTCATTACAATGTTGAATAGATTTTCAAACATATTATTTTTTATGTGCATCACATCAAGGTTATGATGGATAAGAAGTGAACTCCAATATGGCAAATCCTAAAAGATATTTCGCTTTTTCCATCCGCTATTCTGACCAATTCTACCATTTACCTCTTCTGCACCTAACTCTGTAACTTTCATAAGCCCTAGATCTTCAATTTCTTATAATATTTCAGCTCCAGACTTCACAGGAGCTCCATAGACTTTCACCAGGTGGAGGGGCATCAACAAATAGTTTGGTGTTCTTTCTAAAGCATTGTCCGATTTCACCTCTAAGGTGAGATTCTGGTAAGATTTGTGGTAAGAATTTGCGATGACAATCAAACCAACATTGTTTACCTCCATGTTTTTAGTGTAAATGCATTAGTGTTTTCCATGTAATGAGGACAAGCCAATTTGCCTGCCGTACTCTACCCAAATAAAATTCCAAATGCTGAAAAATCACTGATAGTCCAAAGCATAGCACCCCGCATTATGAAATTCTGATTGGCTGAAATATCAAACTTTTCAACTCCATACTCCCATAAATCATTAAGTTCGGCAATCAAAGGTTGTAGAAACACATCATAAATCATTAAGTTCGGCAATCAAAGGTTGTAGAAACACATCAATTTTGTATTTTGGATTATTAGGGCCAGGTACAATAACACACAAAAACATGTATTCATCTTAAATACACATTGAGGGTGGTAGATTATATTGTGTGATGAGGACATGCCATGATGAGTATTGTTGTCCTGATTAGTGAAACGGCTGAAACCCATAAGTACAAAGCCCCAATCTCACATTTCTCATCTCAGCAGCAAACCCAGGAGATTGTTATCAAAGTGTTTCCAAGCTTTAGAGTCTGACGGATGAATCATTGTACCATCCTCATATTCATGCAAACCATGTCATCTCATGTGTTCAACTGTTGCCTTAGATGCATATAACCTTTGAAGGAGAGGAACAAGCGAGAAATATTACATATTATTGAAAGCTTTCTCTCTTTGTACTTTACCAGTGCCTTGACCCTGCCTTTGATATCTTGGAAGACTACAAAACTTGCATACTCTTAATTCAGAGTCAACACCCCAGTATATCATACAATTATTTGGACAACAATCAATCTTTTCCAACAGTAGTCCTAAACTCCGAAGTAATTTTTTTGTCCGGTAAAAATTATCCACCATCGAATGGCCTTCATGCAATATTTATTTTGATAATTGCACAAAATCATCGTAACACCTTTTTGAAATATGGTGCTCTGATTTCATGGGCAGTAATCGTGCCATAGATAGAACTGAATGATTCTTGCATCCAGGCCACAGTTCACTGTTAGCTACAATTAGCATGTCAAACAATTATTGTACTGCATAGTTTGGCGATTCCTCCATATTGTCCCAATGGAATTTTGCTCTAGCTGCATCGATTACCATACTCAAATTGCAAAAGCTGCCCTTCTGAACTTACAGAAACAGAGTGGCTTAACCCACTGAAAACTCGAGGTTCACCATGATGTATCCATTCGTAATAATTTTTCACAAACCCATTTTTGCATGTAATAAATTTTTCAACAAACCCATTTTTGCATAAATGAAGTTTAATTGTATCGATATCTAAAGAAGGCTCTATTTCGAACACTTCCCTTGTGATTACATGGACACCTTAACTTATTACCATCCATAACAACTAGGAATTACGCAACTGCGAACTTTGTATCGATATCTAAGAAGGCTCTATTTCGACACTTCTTGTGATTACATGGACACCTTAACTTATTACCATCCATACAACTAGGATTACCAACTGCGAACTGTATAAACGATTCTAATCCTTGCAAGAATTTTTTTCTTAATATCCATTGACCTCGTACCTCCAGTACATCCAATCTCGATTAGTCCGCATTTTTTACGTAATGGACACTCTGTTTATAATCGACAAATTATGTAATTGCATTAGTCCTAAATCATCCTTAAAACAGACCAAAAGTAATGTTCGATTTACATTCTAACTTACTAAGGCTATTTCTATACTGAAGGTAACTATATATATGTAAACTTACTAAGGTTATTTCTAACTAAGTGTACGATTCCTCATATTCAAAAATTTCGGCAGCACTTCAGTGAGACTGATCCGCCATATCCCTACAAATAATCATAGCTTACAAGATCGATTTCTTTCTCTTACGTGCCAATAAAGTAAAGGGCAAAACATAGTCAAATCTCAAGTCAAAACACACTCACATAAACACTTCACTATCATCCCAGCATTCTCCAAAGTCAAAATGGCCACTACTAGGCTTCCAACCCAAACGCATCATTTATGTGATTTCCACTCAAATGAAAATACAAATCAACATAAAGTAATTTCAAAAAAATAAATTTCAATATATCATTACAAATTAGATTGTATAAAATATTTCAAGTGACTATCCACTTATCATTCCTATTTTCTTTCCTTTTGTTTTAGACTACTATTGATTCAACACAGTAATCAAATTTTTTTTTATATATTCAATACTACATAGTTTGATTAGTATTTCATTATTTTGATTAGTATAAAATATATTTCAATACTACTTAGTTTGATTAGTGTAAAAATATTTCAATATTATAACTTATTTCAATACTTAGTTTGATTAGCATAAATTTTGATTAGTATAAAATACTTAGTTTCATTAATATAAAATATTTCAATAGTTTGATTAGTATAAATTTTATGATTCAACTTCATCGGAAACTTTCTTCATAACATACTGTAACTTATTAAATAAATATGGTTTATTAAAATTATTTCTAATATTTTTAAAGTGTTTTTTTAACAAAATTAGACTTATAATTAATTTAACTTAAATAATATTCTTATGACTTCTTTTGTAGCTTATAAATTAGACTAATTGACTTTTGTTTGAAATATACTAATTAACTTTTGTTATAAATTACACTCATTAATTGTTTTTGTTACAAATTACAATTATTTCTAATAATTGTGCATTATTTTTTACAATTTTCAGAGTTAAGGTCATTTTCTATTATCTATTCATTAATAAAATTTTACAACAAAAAATATTATCCATTCATATAAAATTACAAAAAAAAATTCTATAAAAAAGTAAATACATAAAGAACAAAACTTAAAAACTTCATCAAATTTTCCAACAAATCCTAACATAAAATATATTATCCATTAAAAATTACAACAAAATACGAATCAAAATTCACACAAAATTAAAAACAAATTACAAAAAATAAAAAATAAAATGCACATAAAATAAAATAACATATAAATTATTTTGCAATGCACATAAAATAAAATAAAATAAAATAAAATGAAAGGGTAAGAGCACCTACCTCACTAGGCGGACGACTTGGCGACAAGGGCAAATTCCAGTGATAGGGGTAGCAACCGACGACTGGAGATTCCACAGAGAGAAGAAGAAGAAGCTAGAAACGGATGGAAAGGGGGAGGGGAGAAGAGGCGCGCTGCAATTGCGGCCAAGGCAACCAAGGGGTTATAAAGCTCTAATTTTTTACAACTGATATGCTGGTCCCAATTTATTGAAAATCGATTGTAATTTTTAATCTTGCGATGTCGTTTTGTTAGCAAACAAATTGTGACTGAATTGCAATGAAAACAATCGGTCGCAAATTTGTCACTGATTCATTGCAAACCAGAAACTAAATTTAGTGCTAAACTACAGCGCACAACCTAGCGATGGACTGTGATAGGGTCGCACATCTGTCACCAATTCGGTCACTAATTCATCACCGTTGGGTCGCAAAATAAAAACCAAACTAGCGGGAGTTATAGCGCTAGAATTAGCGACGGTTATGCAGTCGGTCACAATTCCATCGCTAAATATATCACAGATTTGTCGCAAATCCGTCGGTGAACATTAAATCTCTGTTACTTCAATATTCATCGCAAGTGGTCGTAATATCATCGCAATTTTGCAAGCGAAATAGGGCGGTCTTAAAAGTCGGTCACAAAATCGCATTTTTTTTTAGTGATTTTGATGGTTGAAGTCTTGTTCTTTTTTTGTGTAAACCACCAGTATCCAGACCTCATTACTAGGGATTGCCTAATCCGGTTCGAGGCTTAATCATAGTTAAGGCTCCTCGTCCCTCCCTGCAGATGCGTTTAGTACGAATAGAATCCAAGAGCTCTTCCTATATGTCCAACCTGCATTGGCAATTGAGTCACAATCCATAGGTGTTGAAGTCTCGTTCTTTAATAAAATCGAAAAGCAATCAAAATCCCCTTAGATATCTAACTCCAAAACTTCCTAATGCAGGATCCAAAACTTGAGAATTAACTTTGGACAAAAAGATGACTTGATTAGGAATTTTTTCTTCATGAAAGTTGTAGCCTTATTTCTTAGCTTTAGTAACATTATGAGCAAGTCCATTGACTTAATTATGTTGATCCCATGGTTTATAATCTGTTTGCCAAAGGCAATTTGATGTACTGTATCCATACATTTAATTCAATCATTATTTGAAACTAAAATCAAATATGGGTATTAAAAGAAACAAAAAACATGTTTGGCATAATTTGTATAAGATACAACTATCAGGCCCAAAATAGGTAAAAAGATTGAAATGCCCTTAAAAAATCTTTTAGCAGTTTATATATATATTTCAGGCCCAAAATAGGTAAAAAGATTGAAATGCCCTTAAAAAATCTTTTAGCAGTTATATTTATATATTATATAATTTTATATTATATATATATATATATATATATATATATAATTTTTTTTTTTTTTTTTTTTTTTTTTTTTTTTTTTTTTTTTTTGAAGGTAGCAGTTTAAAGATATTATTGATATTCAATACTAAAAGTGTTTATTGTAAATGTGCACAGATTGTGTCAGGCAATAACTTTGTGGCCATGTAGCCAAACTCCAAGAAACTCCCATTTTATTCTTAAATAATAAGTTTTTTACTCCAAAATTTCGATTTTTTTGAAGGTAGCAGTTTAGATATTATTGATTTCATACTAAAAGTGTTATTGTAAATGTGCACAGATTGTGTCAGGCATAACTTGTGCCATGTAGCAAAACTCCAAGAAACTCCCATTTTATTCTTAATAAATAAGTTTTTTACTCCAAAATTTCTGATTGGTGGGAGGGGATGTAGGAATTATTCATGTCATGACAATTTGTTTGTGTTTTAAAGTTACTAATCAGTCTATATCTATATGTAAAATATCTATATGAACTTAAAAAATGGTTTATAAAGTTCCTGAGACCTTTTATTTAACATGAATAATAAGATTATAGTTTTTTTGTTAAAAAAAAGTGAATGACAAACTACCTTTTCCAAAGTAATCTTTTCTTTCAGAACCTACAAATTAACTTATATATGATCAAATTATTATAATTTTATTTAAAATAATAAAAGTTACTAAAATTCGTTAAGAAATATTAAGGAATATATGTATATAACATTTTCTATTCTTTTACTTAATTAAATGATTTTCATTATAAAAAACAATTCAAATCCACTTATATTATATTATTTAGTTAATTTGTAGATATGATTGAATAATAGTTTGGTTTATAGATTACAATTTTTAATTCTTTACTCTTGTTTGGAATAAATAAATTTTATAAAATTTTGTGAAATTATTTATAAATTTAAATTTTTGTTTTTGACATGAGAAAGAATGAAGTAATAAATTCTATGAATTCAATTTTATAGATTTAATCATATGAATTTGAATATAAATATACTAAATTCTATTAAAAAAAAGGTGAAATTTCCAAAAGAGTTTGACAAACTTAAACAATCTAAATTTTATGATAGAACTTTTCATTCATCTAATTTTCTAAAATTATTATGTCAAGAGTATTTAGAGATAAAAGTAAATAAATTTTAAATTTATAAATTTATAGTAAATATGAAAATTTTATTAAAAAATAAAATATAATTAAATTTTATTTATAAATAAATTTCACGCTTTGAGTTTATGTATGCCAAAGCCACTGTCAATTTTCATTTAAAAATTTCACTAAATCACAGAAAAAGACGTATATACCCAAATTTGTTAGAGAAGCGGAGACAACAGGCAGCTGCTAGGAGAAATTATTTTGGCATAATTTGCTGCATATTCCCTTCGTATATACATATATTTGATTATTTGTCATATTGCTAATGACAGTTGTCTAATTCTTGTTTGATCTGAAAGCGACACAATTCGTTGACATTTCCTCTGTCTCATCCTTTGATCTGAAACTCTGTTTCCCCAAAAAAGTATTTTTTTTTTTTTAATGAAAATATTAAATTTAGACAACCAAATAGCCCCTAATAAAATCCAATTATTAGTTACAGCAAATATGAATGTTACATCAAAAAGTAAAGCTCATTGTAATGTAAATAAAAGTAACATTGAAAAATCATAGTTTATTATTTTTTGAAATACTAAAACGACTTATATTTTAGGATAAAATAAACACTTAAACGATTTATATTTTAGAATAGAGAGAATATTTTTAAAGAAAAAAATTTGAAACTATTTTTGCACGATTTGATTTTTATAGAGCTTAAAAATAAGTCTAAAATCATCGAAAATAGCCAAAAACTGACTAAATCAAATTGATTTCATTTTTTTCTATACAATATTTGATTCAATAATTTTTGTTATCCTGTTAAGTCTGACATAATTTTGTCTAATTGTTTTGTTTATGATAATTTCTTCACATTTTTATGACTGTGAACTTTCATTGGATCAATTCTGTTTTTCTTCTTTTAGGATTCTTTTATTGGGAACAATAATTATTGAATCATGTTGATTTTCTTGATTCTTTAATTATTAATGAATACGGTGGATTAAAAAGGAAGTGATGCTTGTTTTAAAAATTGATGTTATTTGTTTAGTTCAAAAATAATGATTTTATTTTATTATTAACCTTGTTGATAAGAGAGATATAGGATGGTACCCACCGGTGGCGTGTAAAACTAAACCAATTCATTTCGGTTGGGTTCAATAAGCTAAATAAAGAGAGATTCGATTGTTGGTTCATTCGATTTGAATCAAATTTTGTATTTTGATTCAAGTTGATTTTATAGAAATATGACGGTTGGCTTAAAACCGAACCGAAAGCAAAACCAATTAAAATTAGCATAACCAACTGGTTTGGTAATTCGATTCGATTCAAATTATAAGAGAATTGCAATTTGGTTCGATCGATTGACAAAAAACTTAAGTTTGCAGTTTTTGCTCTCGGTTCAATTCAGTTTGAACCTAACTGAGGATTTGCTCACCTCTAATACCGACATGTATAAAATTTTTAATATAAATAAAGTCATATGTCATTCTCCTAACATTTCGATTATGAAAGTTTTGTTAATTCGGTAAATGATATTTTACCATTATATAAATAATAATTTAGAGATTTTAATGTAACAAATTGATTTTGAGATATGATGATGTATTAGGGGTTATAATTTAAGAATGCCGGTGAAAGTAAACCGTTTTTCTTTTAATCTTCGTTTTCTCTTTTCTTCTTCTTCTTTTTCTTTTCACTTTCACTTTTTAGTATTAAATCTAGCATCACTTTTTCTCGATCTTTCTCTTTATTTTGAAAGAAATATGAAAAAAGAAAAAATGGGTAAGAGGAGAGAAATAGAATAGGATATGATGGGCGGAGAAAACAATAAAGTGGAAAATAAAAACAAAAACATTGATTTAGGTTGATAGTATCATATTCCTTTTTTTTTTTACAATTAAAATTAATTTTTTTAGAAAAAAATTAAAATTAAAATAGAATTATAAACAATATTACAAGTTTAAATTGACATCTGAACTTTATAGAAATATATAGTGGCATCATTAATTTTCATATTGACCTACAAAATCTTTAAAGAATTTAACTAATAAAGTTGTAATTATAAATTATCGAAAAGTTAAATAATATGAAATCACAGTTGAATAATTTATTCCCTTCATTCCACTTTAATAGCAGCATTTGTCATTTTCACAAAAATTAAGAAAATGATTGAATTTTATTGATTTTTTAAAAATAAATGGTATAATGTCGAAATTGTCATTCTTAAATGTAAATATAAAAATAAATTACACTTAATAAATATGGATAAAATTGAAAAAAAAAATAATATAGTCTCAAAATCCTAAGTGAGTACTTAAAGTGGAACAATGTAAAATATCTATTTATTACTATTAAGGGAGCATGTTAAAAGATGTATAACTCATCACACTTATTGAATATAATTATGTATAATAAGTGTGATTTTATGTATAATAAGTGTGATTTTACAAATTAATGTATTTGATACTCTCTCTATTCTAAAATATAAATTGTTTAAGGTTTTTGCACAAAAATTAAGGAATTAATTAATTCTCCTTAATTATAATAAAATCAAGGGTAATTTGATCAAATTATCCTTTACCTCAAAATCATAGTTATTTGTGAAACTATTTATTATATTTAATGTAAATAAGGATAACATTGTAAAAACATAATTTATTACTCTTTAAAAATACTCAAAACGACTTATATTTTGGAACAAAATAATTACCTAAAAATGATTTATATTTTGTAACAGAATGATTATATATAAATTTAATAATTAAGGCGTTGAATAGGCTAATCATGAAAATAAGGATAACATTGTAAAAACATAATTTATTACTCTTTAAAATACTCAAAATGACTTATATTTTGAAACAAAATAATTACCTAAAAATGATTTATATTTTGTAACAGAATGATTATATATAAATTTAATAATTAAGGCGTTGAATAGGCTAATCATGAACTAGACTCCTTTTGCTAATTAGCTTTGTTAGTTTGGAGACAACCTAATAGAAGTTACAATTATTTCATTGTAGTTCGGTTTCTGGTTACTTCTTCTGAAAGTTTCTTAGGCAAGGAAAAGCTCAACTTCTAATAATTTAACTTATGACACAATCATGTTTGAGATTGAATTAGATTGGAAAACAAAACAGTGAAAGGGAATATCCACCAGCATTATTGCTTTACTTGAAATCTTTTCATGCTAATTATTATTTTCTTTTGGACTAATGACGTACCAAAAACAAATAAAAACTTCTAGGAATTTTTGGCATTTCTATTTTTTCTTCTTTTCTATACTGGTCTTTTTTAACGTGCAACGCACGTGTTTGTACTCATTATTTTTACTCATAAATTATTATTATTTTTTATTCTTTTATATAATATTATTAGTTTTTAAAATCTAAATTTAGAATTATAGTAATTTATTATTACCTTTCCTAATTTCTCAATAGTAAATTCATTTGACTTATTAATTGATTGTCTAGATAATTTTTACGTCTGCATATACATATCTTTTGTTATATGTTATTCAACATTCTTACTTGTATTTTAATTTTTATATATCTATAAACCTCTTGTTAATTCACTATTTTCCTTAATTAGTTTTATGTTTTATGGAATGGTTTGAGGTAAGCTATAGTTAGGGTTCCTGGAGTCACCGTTTAAGGTTGGATTTAGCTAAATAGTTAATTAAATGTGAAATTAACAACTAAATTCATAGTTCTTACAATATTTTTCTTAATTTAGTATATAATTTATAAAATTTTGGTGAAATGCAGACTATAAGCATTGCTAGCAGCAACTAGGATGTGTCAATGTAAAGCGAAAGTGAATTTAGACTGATGTATTATAATAGAATCATCAATCTTGATAGTATGAATATTTTACCTTATACTTAGCCAAATTTTATAATAGAATAAAATAAATAGTTGAATATACCAAGTTAGCGAATGAATTTAATTATTTATAATTTTATAATAAAATAAAATGTATTGAAAATTGTTGAATATTCAATATTATAAATAATTAAATTCATTAGCTAACTTGGTATATTCAACTATTTATTTTCCCAAATTCAGAATTTGAATTATAGTATATAAAATAATGTGTATCACCCTTAATAGAATGTATAAAAAATAATAACATCAATTTATAGTTAATAGAATATATTTATTATAAATAAAAATTAATTATTCATTTATACTAATATTTTAGTCATAAAATAATATATGATCAATATAAATTATAAATTATAAATTATATATCCTCTCTCCCTCAATTTGAGATATCCAAGTTCTATGTATGCTATTTGCTTTCACTTTGTGTTTTGCTTATGTGAGACTTAACTTGATACTCTAAGCCTGAGTAAAATAAAAAAATGGATTGTAAGGATTTATTTACCTAACTAGTCCCTAACCATCTATGGAGGCAGCCATCTTTCATGGAGAGGCAATCCTCAAATACGTACTTTGACCTGAGAGAGTGTAATGTCAAAAACAAATATATAATCAGCATAAAAATACTAAAAGGACATGGATAATCATAGTTGTATATTATAGGTTAGCAGGAACTGAAAACTAATGGTTATATTAGATGCATAACATAGATTTTAACCATAGGATGGCTTTAATGGTGTTTCTCATTTTTGCCACGACTTTCTTATCAACAATAAAAAGTCAAATAAAAAGAATGAGGTTCGGAGGGAAATTAAGATAATTTTTCTTGTATTCTTATTGTTTTCATCAATATAAATATCAAAGTAAATTTTTGCCGTCCTTTGGCGGCTATTATTTTTGATATTTAGATTTATTGTTGCAGAATTTGCATTATTCTTTGCATCAATGTTTTTAGTTAGGGTAACGCTGCAGCAGATTACTTAGCGAGATTGAATCATTCTATCCCTACCTCTTTCATGTTTAGGATTCTATTCCTTTTTCTGTGTCTTTGATTTTTTAGACTGATGCCTGTGATATTAGTTTGTTGTGGTAACTTTTTCTTTCTCTTATTGTAACAATATATATATTTCATTGTTTTAGGATTCTATTCCCTTTTTCTGTGTCTTTGATTTTTTTAGAACTGATTGCCCTGTGATATTTAGTTTTGTTGTGGTAACTTTTCTTTCTCTTATTGTAACAATATATATATATATATATATATATATATATATATAATATATTTGCCTCGATGCTATTTGTATTCTCTTGCAGAATGCGTGTTATGTAATATATTATATATTATACTATATTTAATATGTTCTATATAATTTCTTATTTTATTAAATTAAAGTATTATACTCTAATCATATTTAATATGTTCTATATAATTTCTTATTTTATTAAATTAAAGTATTATACTCTAATCATATTTAATATGTTCTATATAATTTCTTATTTTATTAAATTAAAGTATTATACTCTAATCATATTTAATATGTTCTATATAATTTCTTATTTTATTAAATTAAAGTATTATACTCTAATCATATTTAATATAGAGGATTTTAAAATATACGATTATTTGTTATAGTATATATAAAAATTCAATCGGCTCAAAAGTACATGTTAATATTACGAGCATTATATCCCTAAATTTAAAATTATTATAATTTATAACTATTTTTTAGGTAATAAGATTTGGATTGAAGTAGGAACTAATGTAAAAAATAAAAATAAAGATAAGGAGGAAATTAATATAACCAATCAAAATTATTATTATTTTTTCAATCAACAAAATTAAAATCTTTAAAAATATTATACTTTATAGAATATAAATATTTATCATGGATTTAACCGTAATTTGTATATAAGACATAATTATATTTTAGAATTAAATGTTATTATCTTATTCGTATTCATTCACGAATACGTATTCAACAAAGATTCTAGCTACGATTCTACTCAAGATCTTTCTATCTATATATATAAAGGAATCAATCTCCTTAATCAGGTATGGAATATCTACGGAATACCTATGCAATATCTAGACATATCTATGCAATATATAATATAATAGCTCATTGAATTACAACTATTTATTATTCTTTTACTAATTTAAGCATCGGAGTTGTTGCAAGCTTAAAGCCCCTTTTTTCTCTCCCTTTTTCATCTATGTCTTGCAAATTTCTTCATTGGGCACCATGGATGGATTTTTTCTAAATCTATCAATACTCTTACCATATTTAACATGTTCTTTATATAATTTCTTATTTTCTATTCAAAATTAGATTAAACTTTCTAATATAATTTAGATTCAAATAAGAAATTAATTTAACGAATCAAAATTAAACTACTTTTATTTTTCAACCAATAAAATTAAAGTTTTCAATGATATTTTTGTCAATATATAAACTTAGCATGAACGTTTTAGAAAGTCATATTCTCCCATTTATACATTTATATTCTAGTCTTTTTATGACACGTATTATACATTAATTATACTCGTTATTCGTACTCGTTATATTTTTTATTTCATTACTCACTTTTACTTGTTATTTAAAAATAAATTTTAAAAGTAAAAATTTATATATTTTGAAAGGCTTAATTATGTATATTCTATTTGAAAATTTATTATTTAAAAATATATCCAATCAAATTATACAAACATAAAAAAGAATTTTATAAAACAATATACTTTTTTATCTCTCCCCCAAATAAAATATTTTAAATAATAATAAAAATATTAAAACATATACTTTTTTATCTCTCCCCCCAAAATTAAAAATATTTTAAATAATAATAAAAAATAGAATTCTAAATATTTTAAAAAATAAATTTTTAAAAAATTAAAATATAAAATTGTTTATTTAAAAAATAAAATATAAAAATTTTCAACATTTTCATTAATATAAATATAAAAATTTAAAAAAGATAAAACTTAAAATTTTGAAATGATTAATTATCTATATGTATTTATTTAAAAAATAATTTTAATAAATTACAATCAATCAACTAATAAAATATAATTTTTTAATTAATCATGACTAAAGTCCTTTTAGGATATTTAAATTTCATTAAAGCGCCGTTGAAAATCTCATTATTCTCTCCTTATTCCCAATAGTACAAACATAAGCCTATAGATATATCATTTTTTACTTTAAAAAAAAATAAAAAATACCAAATAGACCTTAGTATCTTTGTTATTTTGGTTGAGCGTTGTGGTTTTGCTAATTCTGGAACAATGTTTCCTATTTATGGACCAATCTCACAGAAAACGTGTATCTTTATTTTGCTTGCTAATATATCAATTGGTATTTTAACCGATCAAAATCTAATGAGCCAATATAAATAAGCAAATGTGTTTTTTTTTTTTTTTTTTTTTTTTTTTTTTTTTTTTTTTTTTCTTGATCTTAATTTTTTTTTTTTTTTTTTTTTCTTTGATCTATATATAATTAGACACATTAAAATGAGTTATGAATGTTGTATCATTTAATATATTAATATAATACAAACTCCAAAAAAAAAAATGACAATTTGGTGTGGTGTTCTGAGACTTTTAATTTAGTGAGTTACATTTAGTAAATATACAATAATACATTTATTATCCTAACATAACTCACTTACAATATTGTATATTTCATGCAAGCAAACTTGTGTTTTAAGATTAATCAAATACCCAAACTAATCACAACAATAATGATAATAACCAAGCAACAACAACAACGTTAGTGACAATGTAAATGGAAGAGTACACGTAAACATGATTAGGTGATGATTTAATGTGTGGGGCCTCAAATCATGGTCCATTAAGATCCTAATCCTATAGGTATCTAATGTAGATAGCACGCAAAATGGACCCCTCATCTCCATTTAAAAAGCATAAATATAAAAATATTAAATGCCGCCAAATACCTAAAAATTGTCACAAAATTATAAAATCTAGAATCATCAACTTTTACATATATTTATTAAACACTCTCACTTATAAAATTTTATTTATCAAATATTTTAACCAATAATATTATACTTATTGAAGCTTGTTATAGTAATTAAGAAATGTGAAAATTATTATTTACTTATTTATATTAAAATATCCATTAAGATCACACTTATTGAATATATATCCAAAAATAGAAAAATGTATAAATCTATATTTAATAGATGAAATATCATAAGTTAAAGTATTTAATATGTACAATTTTATAAGTTGAAAGATTTAATGTCTATTTTAAAATTGAGGATGCCACTAAAACATTTCTTTTAAAATTTAGAAGTCAATTTATATATTAAGCTACATAAATACTCAATTTATAGTATAAGGGGTGTATTGGATTATGAGTCTGTTAGATTTTAGAAGATTTTAAAATTTCAATGGTACTTAATTTAGATTTTTTGAAGTCTATTAAAATTTTATGATATTCAGACTCTTATAAAATCTATAAAAATTTGATGGTATCTAATTATGACTTCGGAATGATTCTATAATATTATTGATTTTGTTGAATTCTAGAGTGCCAGCTATAAATAGAAGAGTCATTCACAAATCCATTCTACAACTCAAAGATTTCGTTGGATTTTAGAGTGCTAGGTATATATATATATATATATTTTTTTTTTTAAATAGGAAAGAGTCATTCACAAAATCCATTCTAACAACTCAAAGATTTTCGTTTGGATTATAGGGAGTGCTAAGGGTATATATATATATAGTATATTTTCTTTTTTTTTTTAATTTTTGATTTTTAAATTAAAAAATATTTTTAGTTAAACCTACGGATTTTTCGGTTTCGTTGGATTTTAGAGTGCTAGGTATATATATATATATATATTTTTTTTTTTTAATTTTTGATTTTAAATTAAAAAATATTTAGTTAAACCTACGATTTTTCGACAAGAAGTTGCTGGGGGTGTGCAAACTTATCCATCGAACCGAACCAACTCATTTCAGTTTGTTTCGGTTCGCTAAATCAAGAAAGGTTTGGTTCTCGATTTATTCAATTTGAATCGAATTTATTATTCAATTCGAGTCGGCTTCATTAAAATCCGCTGATTGGCCTTAAAACTGAATCGAAATGGCAAAATCGATTAAAATTGACCGAACCAACTGGTTCGATTTGATTTAGATTCAGTTCAGAAGATAAATCCGATTCGGTTACCGTTTGCTTGCCCCTAACGAGTGTTGTTAAGTTAAGAGATGAGAAGCCGTGGTCTTCCGACCACATCATAACTCTGGCCATTGTAGGCCTTTCACTATCCATAGCAGTAAGGTTTTAACAAAGAAGAAAACGATTTTAGAGAATATAATGCATTTTTGGTCCCTTATTGTTTTTAGTTTTTCAATTGGGCTTACAAAACTTTTAATTTATTCAATTAGGTTCTGAAATTAATTTTAATTGGATAAATAAAATCATTGTAATTTCATTAAAGTCAATCAAAACCTATAAAAAAGTCTTACCAATTCCATAAAACTCTATGTAGAATTCTAGTGGAATCTGTGAAAATTATCTTTCAATTCCATCAAACTCAACAGTTCTTTTGAAATCTAACACAATCTAATACACCTCCTAAATTTTTATTGGATATTTAATTTAGAGGCTATATTGGATTAGAATTTGATGATTTCAAAAGATTTTAAAATCTCAATAGTATTCAATCTAGATTTTTTGGAGTCTTAAAATTTTTTTGGTATTCAATTCAGACTCTTATAAAATTCATAAAATCTAATGATATTCACTTATGATTTTTTAAAAGTCCATGCAATTTTGATAGTATTCAAAAAATTGCTGATTTGGAAGGATTCTAATAGAGTGTTAGATATAAATAGAAGAGTCATTCACAAATCCATCCTCCAACCCAAAGATTTCAAACATCTTTTAAAATATGACAAAGTCATAAAACTTAATGACTAAAGCCACCGTGTCAAATCAAAAGGCGATTAAAGCCACTTTTCAATCAAACTAATGACTAAAGCCACTGTTTCCAAATTAAATGATAATGTTTCTTTCAAAATGGCGACTACAACCAACTTTTGACAAAACACGCACAATTTTCACAATTAAAATCCTCATTTCACGATGGAAAGAATTGTTTAATTTTGATTCTTATTCAATGGAAAAGCAGGCAGACTCGACTACTAAAACTCGAGTTACGAACCAAAAAAACCACAAAAGTCATTTTTCCTTCTTCTTTTTCTTTCCTCATTTTATTCAGATATTGCTCATTCGATTAGGAGACTTATGATTGTCCTAGAATTCCTATAAGGGGCAAGGGGCAATACTCCTTTTGATGCCTTATTTTTCTTTTATTTGCTTTCATGGATATCTGCTTTATTTTCAATTTGGAAAAATGGGTGCTCATCCTATAATCCCTTTTAAGGGGCTAGAAATGGCATTCTCTCTTAATTAGTTCTATTCATTCAAATGTTATTTTTGATCTTTTATTAGGAGATGTGTGGCCACTCTAAAATCCTCTAAACGAGGCTAGAAATAGCACTCCATTTCATTCTTTATCACTTTATTTATCACTTTCTTTAATTATTTCCTTTATTACTTTCCTATAATTATCATGCATTTGGCTTGTCTTAAAATTATTTTCACTCGATAAAGCATTAACACTTGGGCCAATTAATTGATTATTTTAAAACTGAAAATCTAGTCCTTGAATCCTTCTTGATTTTGATAATTAGTGTATTTTATCCATTTGGACCAATGTCCAGAGTCAAATTAACACCATGATATTTGAAACTATGAATGATAGCTTACCAGATTGATAATTGGTGCCAAATTAGGGTTTGGTATGATTTTCAATAAAGACAAGTTATTTTCATAATATCGAGTCTTGATTTTGATTCATGCATTACATGTTATGAGTAAGATCATGTATGCATAAAATGATTTTTGAATTATGCTTTATGAAGTTATATCTTAGGAAGCCAAATTGAGAAATTAATGTGATATAGTTCTAATTACACCAGTTAAAACGAAATTGGATTTGAAAATAAGGTTAATTTTCATTTTTCCTTATTTTCCCTAAGTTAATGTGATTTTCCCTATTTATTGAGTATTTAAATTGTCCAATTGGTATTTATTAATAATTATTAGTATTTGCTTATCAAAATATAATTTAGTAATATTTATTAGTAATTATTTGCTAAATTATGATCTATTTAATATTTATTGGTATTTTATTTATTAAAAAATTAGTTTTTAGTTAATAAAATGAATTTTTGTTTGCCTATTTTCATATTTGTGCTTGATTTGATTTTTGATTACTGTTTGTGAAATTGTGTCCGTAAGGGTATTTTGGAGATTTTCTTGATTCGGGTTGAATTACATGAAATTGATGGGTGTATTATGCGTTAGGCTATTGATTGTTTATGCGTTTACAAGGAATTGAAACAAATGATAATCCTAGCCCTATGAACCTGTATTGGCCGAATGCTACAGGCCATGGTGAAGGGTTGAGCTTTGTTAATTATTTGATTATGGATGGATAAGTGATGTTGTAATGTAATGGTACAATGATCTTGTGTGTTGGTTTATTGGATTATGGTGTTTTGATGTATGTTTTCCTAATGGCCGAACCTATTGAGGTATAGATATGAGATTTTGATTTTGAATTTAATAATTGTTATATGCTAAGTTTAATGATGTCAATTGGTAATGAGCTGGTATGATAATAAGCTTAAGCTGAGTGTTGTGTGGTGTAATTACCATAGAGGCCGAAACTACTAAAAGTATAGTCCATGATGTTTAGTTGCTTGATTTAATGTAATTAAGGTGTTGTCATGTTGTATAATTAGTAAGACTATGAATCTTTAATTCAATGATCAACATAGGTACATTAGGCTTATTGAACTAAAAATGACCTCAGACCTATGCATGACCTAAGTAAGATGACTATATTATATATACCTATAAGCATGCAATGAGGTAGGTATGTTATTATAAAAATGTTTGTAAATTAATGAATCTGAGAATATAAGAATTAGACTTGGGCAAGGTTAGCTTTTTGAGGAGGTCGAACCAGTAAATATGAATTAATGAATATGAGGATACAAGAATTAGACTTGGGTAAGGTTAGCTTCTGGAGGAGGCCAAACCAGTAAATGGAAACTAATGAATCTAAGAATACATGAATTAGACTTGGGCAAGGTTAGCTTCCAGAGGAGGCTGAACCTAGGCTAGTGTTTATTGATGATTTGTTTGACTTCTTGCATGTCTATGTGCTAGGATAAGATGGCATATGTACTTAATCAATTAATTACGCATGTAATGGTGATTAAGATATGATTAGGGTTTTGAGTTGACTAATAGTACCAATTTGGGGATTATTGTCTTGATGCCATTAAAGTATATAATTGAATGTACCTATATGCAATTAAGTGCTAGTACGAAGTGTGTGTATGATCAAACCTAGAAATATGTGCATGTATCCTAGAGAACTAGGATTGGCCGAAGCATGTCCCTTAGGGTGTGATTTTATTTGACTTTTAATTTATGATCCATATAAGTTAAACATGGGGTATGTTAGTATGACTACTCTTATGATGTAGTATATAACTAAATGATGTCTTAAGATTATTCAAGTGTGATGTTGATTTGATACTGTCTAGTTGATGTCAATTGATCCTAAGTGAGTAATATGCCTAATTCATGTTTAAATTGATGAATAGTAAACTCAAGTGTAAAGAATGTGCCATGCATGCTTAAGTTTATATGTAGATTGAATTACCTTAATTGGTAATTCAAGCAACTAAACATCATGGACTTTACATAATTGGTAATGTTTAGATGATTAATGAGTAATTCAATGAGTAATTGGTAATGTTTAGATGATTAATGATTTTATGTGTAGACCGAATTACCAATTAAGTCATAACATTAAATAATAGATGATTAATGAGTAACTCAATTTTGTAAAGGTTTGATAATTAACTTAATTGGTAACGAGTATAATTGACTATTATTGAATGTTAAATGTATGATTGGTTATGACTAAAATTAGGGGTTTTAACGTAATTGGATTGAACAAGATAATTGATTGTATAGTACACTTAATTAAAGCATGAGATGAATAATGGTAAGTGGAATTTCATAATTGAACTTGAGTTAGCCTCAGTATTTACATTGACCTAACTTATGCATGTGTCACCTAAGATAAATAAACAACTTAAGATGAATGTAACGCATGTATGACTTTAATAAACATCTTGTTTGGCTTTGTATGTGATTCATTTAATGTTAGAAGTCAATTAGGATTTTTGAATTGGAAATTGGGGGTTTTAGGTCAAACTTACCTAATTGTTTGAATTGAAGGATTAAATATGTAATTTAGTATGCTAAGATGCTAATACTTGATTTAATTGAGAATCAATTGCATCTAGCCTATATAATTAGGATTGGTAGAATATTATGCATATATGGATTTCTGATTGATGATTGATAGTACTAATTAGTATTAATTTGAATATGATTATGTTGTCTAATGTGATGATTTAATGATGAGGATGGTCTTTTATTGCTAAAGTAATTAGAGGCTGAAGTATGGTTAAGGTTATGCATGAATGAGGCAAGTGTGTGATTAGCTTAAGTCCTTGCTCTTATTATGATGAATAATGATTAGTGAATGATGTTTGGATGTCATGAGTATTAAGTGCCAATAATGTGTATACTACTTTGATAATTGAGACACATGGGGACCAATGAGTTCCTTTGTGTATAATCAGGTTGAAGACACAAACAGGTACCTTTACGAATACTCGTGAGATTACATTTGTGATTGGACTGTGATATATGAAAAAAGACTATAATTAAACATCTGGGCCCTTATTATGTACTTGGTTGAATAATTGTACAAATGTGGATATACTAAAACTTGATATACTAAGCGTGCTACTGAATACTGGAATTGAGCTATGATCATATGTAGGCTTATGCCACTGTTCTATATGCTTTTGCCTAATCTGTTCTGCCGACTATTATGCCATTCTGATTTTGAATTTGGTACCTATTCTACTTGTAACACCCTCCGCCCAGTCCCGTGAGACCCGACGACGGATGCCACATTCGGTGCCGGAGACACCGTTTTAACTTAACATACAAATCATTAAATAAGATTATGAATTAGAAGTAATTGCAAATCATAAAATAAGATTATGAAGTATTCACAAGTTTAGCGAGTAATATGGTTTTTTTTTTTTTTTTTTATAGTTAATCATTTCATTTCGTTTTCATCTCTTTTTTTTTTTTTTTTTTTTTTTTTTGAAAAATAGATTGGGACAAAATCCTACATAAATATTGTACGAATTTCCCTTTTTAAAAACTGAGCTCGCCAAAAACATGTGAATACAAAACACCTCCCAAATTAAAACTCCCAAACTCCCACCCAACATCTCCAAATAATCATCATAACACAACAACACTTCTATATTTTCATAATTATATAAATCCTCAATAGCATTTTAATATTCATCAATTAGTTGTATTCAGTATATATATCAAGTCTTAATAAACTAATCATACCAACTATCTTGAAATATTTTATATTCAATCAATTAATGAATCTTATGCTTATTTTCGAATATAGACACCAACATAATTGCTAATGATATGCTTAAGTTATAATTCAAAGGGAAATTTATTATTTAGTCCCTCAGGTTTTACAAAATTAACCAACTAATCCAAGGTTTTGCCAAAATATCTAGCTAGTCCCTCAGGTTTAACTGGTTTAACTCCGTCTAATTAAAAGTCCGATTTTCGGGTCCTTCGGGGGGATTTTCGACGAAAACAAAGACTAAAAGACTAAAAAACCCCTCTCTAGCTGACGTGGACCAGTATGAAGCGATAAGTGAGGGAATTGTATAAACTAAAAGATTAAATAATAATTTTTCCTAAAAGACAAATATTTTAGAACAAACTATTTTCTCAAATTTGACAAGTATTATGAAACAAAGACAGTATTAAAAAAAGGATAAAAAAATTAATTTGATGTTCTAATTAAATATTATTAAATTTAAGTGAATTATGAAAGTAAATACCTCTTCAAAAAAGTAAATAAACTAAAAGAGACTAAATAATAATTTCCCTATAATTTTATGCACATGTAGAATTGTATAGACTAAGCTTAATTACACGAGTAGGAAAATTAGCTTCGCTAAATTTAAAAATGAAAATTGAAGAGCTTCATATAAAGTCGATGGAGATATAATAATTTTTCTCTCTTAAATGTACGGTTTAGTTTTAGATTATGAATATTTGCAAATTGAAAACCATTAAATATAATTATGTCTCTAAAATATTACTATCTTCATTCTATAATATTCCCCACATTTAGAATTTCATGTCTTTTAAAAAAATTATTAAATTTGTATAAATTATAATAAATTATTGAATAAATTTTGACAATATTACTCTTAATTGGACAATAATTATAATAAATTATTGAATAAATTTTGACAATATTACTCTTAATTTAATATTAATCTCTAAGAAAATCATTAAATTGAAATAATAATTATTAATCATACACAAAGGGTAAATATGAAAAAAATATTTATTACAATATAACAAGTATTTTAGACCAAATTAGATAAATATTTTAGAACAAACTATTTTCTCAAATCTGACAAGTATTATGGAACAAAGACAGTATTAAAAAAAGGATAAAAAAATCAATTTGATGTTCTAATTAAATATTATTAAATTTAACTGAATCATGAAAGTAAATACCTCTTCAAAAAAGTAAATACCTCATTTTTCTTTTTACCCCAACTTATCATCATAGTTTCTTTTTTAGACAAAAAGTAATAAACATAATTTTCTATTTTATTCATATTTAATATGCAAATTTTATCAAGAAACATTACTATTATCATTGATAAATTATCATTGATAAAATCTAAAAAAAAAAACAAAGTATTCCATCTATTCATAAATACTTTTAATATTTTTATGGTAATTAAGTAAGTAAATTTATTCTTATAAATTATAACAAAATATTAATTAATTTTATTACGTAACCTTAAGTAAAGATGTTATATGATTTTGAAAAATTATAAAAATAATTATTAAATTTAATATAAATAAGGGTAAAATTGAAAAAAAAATTAATTACTCATTAATATTCTAAAAAAAAAGATATTTGCAGAGAAAACACAGGCTCTAAAACAATAGTTATTTATAGATAAAAAAGTAATTATTATTGTCACCTATATTATTATAATTTCACAACTTTGAATATGAATATTAATATTTAATGTAAGGTTATCTGTGGGATAAACTAGGTATTTCAATATATGCATGGAAGAACAAAAGGGAAACAAACTAGGTATATTCATTATTGCCTTCATTACTGGTCACGTCAGCTAGAGAGAGGTTGTTTTAGTCTTTTTAGTTCTTCAATTAACGAAAAAAAAACTAACTTTTCGGACGAAGGACCTTTCAATAGACGGGAGTTAAATTGAGGGACTAGTTTAGATATTTGCGCCAAAAACTTGGGATTAGTTAGATAATTATGTACAACCTGAGACTAGATAATAATTTTCCCATCAATGAATAAGTATGGTCCACGTTAGCTAGGGAGAGGTGTTTTAGTCTTTTAGTCTATAATTAACGGAAAAAAACCAACGGAAGGACCTTTTAATTAGACGGAGTTAAATCTGAGGGATTAGTTAGATATTTGCGCAAAACTTGAGATTAGTTGGATAATTATGTAAAAACTGAGGAATTAAATAATAATTTTCCCTAAATAAAAATATACTAATAAATTCAGATCACCTTATATATTTAAAAAGTATCAAAACATACTCATTTTTGGTTTCGATTAGACAAACTTATTTAAAAAGTATCAAAACATACTCATTTTTGGTTTCGATTAGACAAAACCACAGTCTTTAACCTACGCGTGATAAAAATCAACGCGCTGAGTATAAAACTCAGTGCGCTGAGTATAAAACTCAGTGGTGCTCATAATTCACGTACTTACTAAAGTTGCGATAACAACTTACTTAAAACACATATTACATAAATCATTAAATTTCAACATACATTTACATTTATAGTAAAAGAAATATCAAATAAACTATTAATTAATAACATAAATAATTTAATCCTTTATACCATAAATCCTTTACTTAAACATTTAATCACCATAAATATATTAGTTCTTTACTTAGAATATCAAATAAACTTATAATTAATGACATAAATAATTTAATTCTTTCAACTCATAAATTCATTACTTGCACATTTATTTTATCAATACATATACTATTTATTTTTAAAATCATGTACTGAAATATCATGCTTTGAAAATTCATTTCATAACATAATCATTAATTTCCAAACTAAGGATTACTAAAATAATATGATCTCATTCGTTTAATTGCCTTACAAATATTTTCCAAGGGGCTTGCATACACTTAGGAGAAAGAGAAGCAGATAGCATGAAAAGCACCACCCGATCGTGGCCTATATTAGCGCCACCCCCATCGCACAATCGTGGCCTATGAAAGCACCACCCCATCACACAAATAAGCGCGTCCGCCTATTTGTAAGGGATGATAACCCTAGCATATGATCATAGCTTCACAATAACAAAATCAATCTCATCATACCACGTTTCAATCATGCATAGTAGAGCCCATCGCACACCGTGGCCTATGAGCGGTGGCTGTGAGCGATGGCTGTAGTGACAGTGCACTCACCTTAGGCGAATCCCACATCGGTTAAGTGTGAGAGGGAAGTGATGTACTTAAGGTGGGCGAAAATTACCACATTCTTTTTACGATAGTATATATATTCTTTATATAGGAAACTTTCTCCTAAATTCCTTTTCTTTTAAAACTTTCTTAACGTCATAATGAAAGTTATCATAAGAAACGTCTTATCATATAAAATCATACTTTACTTATGTAAAATTCAAAGCACATACACCTTAAATACCCATTTTTTTTAAACTCTAAACATATTTTATCAAAATAATCATACTTATGTCATATTATGTAGATAGCATACCCATACAAAAAAAATAATTAAGTAAGGCAATTGGGCTTACTTTCCTTAATTCTTGTTCTACCGTGCGTGACCCTCGGGAAGTCAGAGCAATGCCTTTCTTCTTTTATCGCATTGAGCCGAGTGTCGGATCATCCCTTTCGATGCTAACTCACTGGCCGAGAAAGAAGAACTCCTCCCTCTCGACAACAAAGTTTTCAAAGAGCAGATTCTCGCTTGGCCACTCACTCTATTAAGGTTCTTGGCTTAGCCATTCATTCTATTAATTTCTTTCTTATTCAAGAAGGTAAGCTTTCCCATCTCAGGGAAGGAAAGTCTGAGTCAAAACCTGCTACCCAACTTAGGGATGATGGTCAATAAGCTCTAAGATCCACATGGTTCTAACCCTCAGGTTGACTTCACTCGCTGAATCGGATTTCCCTCTGGAATTTGTTCTTGGAAGGATCGCCTGCCGATTGCCTGGAAGAATTCTAATTTCAAATCGTGCCACCAACCCCGAAATAGATCCTCTTTCCTTCTACGACGGCTAGTGAAATCAAATCTACGATGCGCACTTTTACTAACAATCAGTTATTCCGATAAGCCTATTGGGCTTATTAAAGCTCCCCCGCTCCCAGCTGCTATAGGAAAGAAAAGGCTCGGCTTGAATGTCGATATTCAGCTGTTGTCTTCTTCTAATTAGAAAAGTTGAACAGCGAATCCGCGCCCCGGGTGCGTACTCCATTTCCTTCCTATTTCTATTCCGCCAAGACCATCCTTGGAATAGCTAGGAATTTACAGATTGCCATCGAAGATGCAGCAGATAAGATTCTGAGAATAGGACAAGCCGACCTTTTCTTTCCGTACCGGATGAGAATCCGATTTAAAAGCTCCACTTATTCAAGGAGTACGCGTGCAGGGCACGGTCTTTCTATCTTTATTTCGTAGCCTATCTACGTATTCTCTATTTTCTTTTAGCGTCTTCCTTGGAAAGCGAGTGATTAATCATGTCCTATTCTCCGTAGTGCTTTTCCCTTTTTTCTTCTCCTCTTCTACTTGAGAGATTTCGTGCGGAAAAGCGCCAGTTCTTCCAGCGGGATCCATGGCTATGTCTACTCACTTTCTTTCTGACTTCTACGTCTTCTCTTTGAAAATATAAGACAAAATCAGCTTCTTTTATAGCCTTGGAGGCGCCTTGGAGGCGCTTAACTCTTTCTTATTATTAGTAATAATTGTTGTCTTAGTTCCGGTTCAACCCCGGCTTTTCATGAATATGGAACCCCCTCCACTCTATTTTGCTGAATAATTGTCCTTTCCTTACAGTCGAGTTACATCGTTCCTCAAATCCTATTTGAGTTACTTCGTTCCTAGTCTTCCTATTCTCTTCGCTTCCCCAACCGCTGCCTCTAAGGCCCAAGTACTTTTTTTGTTTGATCAAATGATTGATTTAGATTTCAAATTCCTCTTTACCAAGGGAAGAAAGCGTGGATCAGGTGTCCTGTCCTCTTGGATGTTCCAAACCACCATCTTGGACTTCCAGCATTTGCTTCAGACAGAAAGTTTTTCTCCAAAGTGTGCCCGCAACTTCAAAATGTGTCTTTTTACGTAACCTTAGATACTGAGTGGTCCATCCTGCACCAATCGTTTGATGAGTTTGTCTCGCTCGAAAGCCTATAACCTGCCCCCCGAACTCGTATCCATCTTGCCTGATGGTCAGTCCTCCGGAAAAGGCTATTGAAAACAAGTCCTGATCCGAGACTTTCTCTTAAGGAAAACCCTGAATTCGTCGCGGTCACTAAAGAATGCTATTACCCACTAAAACAGCTGCCTATATACGGCTTACTAAAAGGACTGGCTTTCATTTCATTAGGCCAGCGTGAAATTAAAAAAGAGAAGATGTGCCTAAGGCGGGCATGGCAAGCAAAACTGTGCACGCTAAGAAAAAAAGGAGAGATGTTTCGCAATTACTACCACAAGAAAGCCGCCCCTACCCTATTCTCTAAGGGGGCCGTCACTTCGTTCGTACCCTTCTTGGCTTAGGCTTCCAAACTGAACGCCTTGTCGGCCGCCTGTGTCGCCCGCTGCTAGCAGAAGCTTAAAGGCGCTTTTGAAAGCGCGCTTAAAAAATGTTGCTTCTGTCAGCCTTTCTGCTGCAACAGTCCACCATAGCAGGAAGGAAAGAGGAATTACCGTACATACAAGAAGTCTTCCATTCTTCGTAAGCGTTTTTACTTACCAGTCAAGTAGTACACAGCTGTATTCTTATAGCCGCGGGCGGGTCGCGTTTGAATTTCCCGTAGATAGAAGAACTATTAGAAGGAGTTAGGTGAGTGAGTGAGTCCTCGCTGACCTGAGCGATTTCGATCAACCTAGCAGGCCTTTTATTTGGAGGTAAACAATCGCCGGAAGCGATCATCAGATTGACTTCGAAGGAAGGAACTCGAAGTGAGACGGCCACCGTCTGTGCAACGCGCAACTACCGGTTGCGCCTTCTATCATTTATATCCGGTAGACTTTGGTAAAAAAGGCCCCGACTTATTTCCAGAATTAGAGTTCGACCGCAGCGGCCCGGGAGGATCAAGTTCCCTTCAACTATCGACCCTAATCTCTTTTTCATTTGTTTTGGGTATTACCAAAAAAAACCTAGGCTAGCCTTCGTCAATTACACTAAAGCAGAGCACCCAACTATGGAAAGGCCCCCAATACTCAATTACTTCTAATTCATAATCTTATTTTATGATTTATATGTTAAGTTAAGACGGTGTCTCCGACACCGAATGTGGCATCCGTCGTCGGGTCTTACGGAATTTGGTGGAGGGTGTTACAAAGAGGCTACAATGAATACACCACAAGATCGAATTGCACTCATGCCTCTCCTGCATCAAGTTTACCACCCCCATGTAGTGATTCTATCAATCATGTAATAGGTAGGCCCTCCATTCTGATTGGTATATCATGAAAAGAGAAAGCCATTGCGCTTTCCCTTCAAACATTTTCCGTTGAGACATTAAAATAGAAAATTTTAAAAAGTTGAGACAGTAAATTTATAATTAACCGTTAATAAAACTATAATTTTGACAAATGTTTCTAGAAAAAATTGAAAGTTGACGAATTCATATATTTTTTCTATAAATGACCATCTGGTCTATGTTTTTTTTTTTTTTTTTTTTCGCTTCTCTAGCCGACTGATGCCGTTGATCATTAACTGAAGGGAACGTGTCCACCATTAGAAAATACAAAAAGTGTTGGCTTCCGAAAATGGAGGAATAACCACGATATTTATTTAAATTCCCAGTGTGTGGAAATGACTCTAATTAAGAATGAGGGGTAAAGAAACTCCTATTTTAGGCGAGGACTGAGTTGACACGACTGCTACGACTTCGCACACACGGGCTGCAGAAGATGATTATCTGGCTGGGGGATAGCTTTTAGATACAGATTCCTAGATAAGATCTTCTGGGGCAGGTGAATTGGAATTGTTTTCATGACCGGTCCATAAAAATGGTTCTCTTTAGATAACCAGGTGCCAAGTTTTGGTGTGATAATGTGATAAGATACAAGCGCTTTCTTTAAAAAGCCTCTTCTTCTTATAAGTTATAAGCCTGAGATTCCTGTTCCATTTCGTAAGCGAGTGTCCAGTGTTGGAATTTAGTTATGTTGGTTGCCAAGCTCTTAATGGGTCCTTTGCTAGCTGATGGTGTCTGCAAGAGCAAAAGGAAGTCTCCATTTATGATTTACAGTTTTAGAAACATCACTCCACTACCTCGGGTTAACTCAGTCACCAGGCTGGGGAAAGATAAGGAAGCTTGGTTCGAGCTCAGACATTGATCCTCATTCCCTCAGAAATTCCATGTTGACGGAGATTCAATCCGTTGGGGGCATTCATAGACCACACCCAACATGAATGCCTTCGGCTAGCTTCTTTCTGCTGAGGTGACAGAGAGGATGATGAGCAGGATCTGAGTATATAAGGATATGGCTGTCCCATATCTCTTTGCTTGACTTCTTATAATTGGCCCACTAGGAAACACTAATGGATCTCCCATGTTGTTTTCCTTGCTCCTTTGAGCTCCATGGTTGAGTGATGGCTGATCCATATAAGTAATGCTAGAGCTATTTCCTTATTTATGTCTACCTTAGGGGATTGCAATTTGGCCCAGTCGGAAGGGGGGTGACGAGGGCAGGCTTAGTAGCGCTGGCATTTCTTAAAAGAAAGGTGCTAGCCAGCAGGGCAAGGAGGCACTCTCTTTATACTTTCGCTTCCCTGCCTCGAAGCCTAAAGTAAAGGCTTCCCTTGTCCCCTTCTTATACTAGTTATTCATTTCCTGCAAACCTTCCACGAATCAATTATAAAAATTATTAAAATAAATATTTAAATACCTGCGCGTGAAGCTAGGTTTTTGACTAGTATAATATATTCTCCGCTAAAGTTATATTTTTTTTCATAATAATATAATAATATAATATATTCTTTCTGCACTGTAGTTTTTTCTAGAGCTGTTGGTGAGTTCATTTGGGTCAGTTTGAATATAATAATCATATGAAACCTAAAGTGCCAGTTTAAAAAAAATTAAATCATAAAAAATTTCAAACCAAACCAAACCAAACCTTTGGTGGCGATTTGACAGTTTGTCGGTTTGTATAGTTTGAAATAAGAGAAATTAAACTTCCTCATCCATCTAGTTAATAAACAAAAAAGAAAAAGATTAACATTATACTAAACTAGTCGTAATTCTACACTTTGCGCGCGGATATTAGTAAATTATTTGAATAGGTATTATGATTAAATTATATTGATATATATATTTTTTTAAAATTGTTTAAAAAGCTCTACAATGTTTTGAAGACTTGCACAATAAAATTGGTTTGTGCAATACCCCGAATTTTTATTTTTGAAACTTTCAAATTTTTTATTGAATCAAAAATCTTGATTTTCAACTATTTGGGCTATAAACACCAAATAATCTTAACTTGAGTCCAAAATTTTGCGAGTTGGGCCCAAGCCCAAGTATATAAGTTGACTCTGAATCCTAAGGCTAAGGAAAGGGGGAAGCTGCTTTAGTCAAGAAAGTAGGCGTGGGCTTAGGGGGTAAGTGTCAATCTTTCTTTTTTGCATTACGCGGTTCAGCACTCTCCTTCAACCTTGAACCCACAGCGCTACTGTGATTGACAAGACATGAGACCCCTATCGATGGATTGGATTCAAAGCCCTTCTGTGCTCTGATACCAAGGCCGCCGAAAGAAAGCTTGTGGGATTGAAGTTCCGAGCGAAAAGGATCGATAGTTTGCACCTTGAGTGGTCTCACCCTTCGTCGAGTGAACCTTAGGGAACAAAGAAAATGAATTAATCACCGGACCACTAGGCGCGAGAAAGATGCATCTTGTAGTACAAAATGGCATCTTTGTAGTACAAATGGCATCTTCTTTCCTTATTCAAAATTCAAAGCACATACACCTTAAATACCCATTTTTTTTAAAACTCTAAAAACACTCTAAACATATGAAAGTTATCAAAATAATCATACTTATATCATATATATGTAGATAGCATACCATACAAAAAAAAATAATTAAGTAAGCCTTACCACCCTAGAGTGGTTTGCCCTCTTAATGAAAACCAAGGGGAGGAATTTTCTTCTCCAACCAAGCATACTAACGTAACTCTTATGCACCAAGGTATCCATTTCTATCCCAATCATGCATTATCTAAACTAATTCCACACTTTATCCCAAAATTTCCAATAATTTTTCCCATTTATATCCATTTAAACATATCCACAATAACACTTAAACGGTTTTGTTTCCTGGGCCAGGGAACCTCCATCTGACCAGCAACGCGTTGCTACCATGTTTCAAGGTTGCCACCCTTTAATGTAATAAGACTTCCCCTTGTGCGTAGCCGATGTGGATTCGCCTAAGGTGTTGTGCCCCCAAACCTGGGATGTCAATTACACCCCTTAAGGGACTCAGCGTCCTCGCTGAGGTTTTGCCCACCACCACTCGGCCAGAGGGACAAGGCTTGGCCTCTGAACCAAATTGTTTAACAGCCCAGCCCAGGTAAGATATTGTCCGCTTTGGGCCACACAAGCCCGCACGGTTTTGCTTTCTGGGCCAAGGGAAACCTCCACTCTGCCGCCCAAAACGCGTCTACCAGTTCAAGGTTGCCAACCCTTTATGTATAGGACTTCACCTGTTGTGCGTAGCCGAAGTGGGATTCGCTTAAGGTGTTGTGCCTCAACCTGGATGTCAACCTTTATCCAAAAACTTTCCAAAAATTTTCCCCATTTAATATCTCATTTAAACATATTCCACAAAAACACTTGTTCAAAACTTCTATCTTATTTTTGTAACATCAATCCTCAACAACATAAAATAATCAAGAGAACCTCATCCATGCATGATTCATACATACATTTAGCCCAAATAAACTTATGAGTCAAGGGCATAGGAAATTTCACAGCATTAAAATAAAAAATAACCTTGACCTTTGCTGTGTTTTAAGACATAACTTGAGTTATAGGTCTCCAAATTGAACAAAATTAGATTCATTAGAAAGATAAGACAAAATGATACAACTGTTATGAAGGGACCACAGCCTAGTTCAATGTGTAAGATGGTAAACAGAGGCTAGGAACACAGACCAACAGTCCAGACCTGATTCAGCAGAACTAAGTCCAATGTTTATTAAATTCCTACTTCAACAAACACTCAAATTAAACCAATACAAAACCAGAGAAGTCTCAAGACATAGGGAAACAACTCTCATGAAGAACTCAGAACATAATCTTGTCATTATAGTGGTCAAATTTGGCACTCAATTCAGTGATGCATGTGGCCCGACACAACAGAGTCAGTTTGGGTGTTTCAGCCACAAGTTGAGCTATATATCTCCAAATTGGACCCAAGAGGATGGGTTGGAAAGCTAAGAAGTAGACCTACAACTTTTATGACTTTTATGAAGGACTCAGAACATAAAGTGTAAAATAGAAATGGTCAAAAACTAGTCCTTAATTCTCACCCAATAACACTTTTTTCCAAAATTTCAGCTTACTTTAATCATGGAAAAGAACATGAACAACAAGATACAAGGTAGAGATTTCTACCATATACCTAAATACTCATCAAACATCACCCAAGAGCATGTTTATTGCAACCAAAAGTTCAACAAATGAAATCAATTTCATACAAAATCCCAAAATACATGTATGATAGCATAAATGCACAAAATCAAAAATTCAAGTAAGGTAAGTGTGTTTATATGAACACTAACCTTAAATAAACTTTAAGCAAGCTTAAATTAAGCTTTCTAAGCTCTAACATTTGCTTTCCTCCATGGTAGAGTTTCCCCAACCTTTGGCTTAGTAGAGAAATCTCCAATTTGCTTGAAAATAATACACCACAAATCCACTTTCAAGCCTTCATTCTCTAAGATTAATTACTTAAATCAAGTGGTGGGTTTAATTTTGGTGGATTTTAACAAGTAGAAGTGAGAAAAACCCAAAGAAGAGAAGAAAGAAGAGGAAGTTGGCGTTGAAGAGAAGAAGAAGAAGAGAAAAAAGTGGTTTGCTCAATATTGAAAGGTTGACCTTAAAGTAAAGTGATCAAAGGGTATTTTGGTCTTTTCTGATCAAAGGGTATTTTGGTCTTTTTCCACAATTGGATGGCTCTCATCTAATGGCTAAAAATATTCTCCAATTCAATTCCTTCACAATATTATTGATCACCACAAATTTTTCAAATTACTCTATAAAAATAATTCCTCAAATTTCCCTAATTAATAAAGCATCATAATTCACTATTCACTAATTATCTAAATTCTCCAAAAATATTCATTACTTACTTACTACCCATAAAAAGCATGCATACATACTCCAAAAATATTAAAGAAAATATAAAACATATATAGTAATTTTTCCGGACCAAAATAATACCGACTCCCGGACGGTAGTACTATTCAACAGACCGCGTTTTGTACTATCACAGACCGGTAAAATCAATATCCATTCATTAAGTTTAATTAATACTCAAGACTCCCGGACCGGTAGTACTATTCACAGACCGGTTGTACTATTCACAGACCGGTAAATCACTATCCATTCATAGTTAATTATACTCAATGTCTTCCTCAGGTCTAAATAAAATATTATCTTCCTCTCTGTAGCACCATTCATGACCCGATAAAATAATATCATTTTAAGATTTGAAAATTTTGGGGCGTTACACTGCTTCTGTTTCTTCTGAGTTACTAATAAGGCCCACAAATGAAAAATAAAGTAATGTGATTGATATTATACTGTGATAGTATGTGTTCTGAAATATTCTATAAGAAAATATATGTTCTAATTTAGCAATGACACTCTCAGTATTCTGACTTGTCAATGAGATCGATAATATTCTAATATGGCAATGTGACTGCTAATATTTTGTAATAGTATGTTTTGATAATATTCTGATAAGGTACATATGCTCTGAATCCATTTGATAAAGAATATACTTTGAATTCATTCGGATGTAGTTTAAGCTCCATCGACATTCTAAAGTAATGTGTGTTTGGAATACAAAGAACTATGATCATTTGATACCTGAGTTATTTATATTCTATCATATTGAGATTTGAAACAAGCTTTAAGAAATATAAGTAACCTATGTTAATGTTATAGTATGATTACTTATGTTGCAAGTTACTAGGTTGATACTATTATATGATTGATTATGACACAAGTTACTTAAAGCAATACAATTATGTAGCTACTTGTGATGCAAGTTTCATATATTGAAACTGATACTTAATTACTTGGAATGCAAGTTACTATTGTTGCAACTTTAGTTGAATTTAGGCTTATTAAGATGATGTATAATTATTGGTGTTAGAGTTATAAGATGAAATTCCTTGCTTTGAGAACCGTTGTATTTAGATGAAATGAATATGAACTGCTATGATAAATGTCATGAATTATATGGTTTAATATGTATGGTCTCAATGAACCATACTTGTGTGCTTGATGTATTCATTTATATGTTGAGTACCACTGAGTTTTATACTCAGCGCAATAATTTTATCTCGCGTAGGTTGAAGACTTGGATTGTTGTTTAGTTCCTGAGCACCTGCATTCGGAGGAGGAAGTCTTCAGATCTCCAGTCATAAGTGAGAGTCCTTAAAGTGGACTCATGGTATGTGTTAGTTTTATTTCATTGAGAGTATTGGTTCTGTTGTTGGGGTTTGTAATTAATAAGTTTAAGAACACTAATATTATTTTTTGATTAAATGCTTTATAAGTCTCTTGTTTAAGTATTATTGGATTTTAATATTTCATCTAAGATCTTTAAAAGGGGTTTTAAATTTATTGAATTTCTTTCAGAAAATAAGATTTGATATTATCATGTGGACTAGGGTTTTTCCTAAACTATTTAATGAGTTTGATTGAGGGGCTTACCTATTAAGTTGATCTGAACATAATTTTGTTACCTCCTACACTTGATTTGTTTTCTAAGTCATATATTGAGTCTTCCGCTTCTACTATAAAGTTTTGTAAATTAAGCATCTTTTGTATGCCAAATATGTTTTATTAAGTAACTAAATAAGTAGCAAGCAAGTAAGTCAATAAATGCCTTCGGCACCAAAATGTGCATCTCCTACCTGATCCTGCGGGAGCAGAAAGAGGTGTTATAATTTGTTAATAAAGTGGACTACTAATTGGTTTAGAAAATCAGACGAAATTATTTTCAAAACAATCTTTGAATTGGCCTTTCTTTTAATGCTTTGTCTTTCATGCACCATTCCATTTGCATTCAAGCCTTAGAACTAATGAGGATGAACTTCTGGGTTATGACTAGTGTCGTTCTAATAACTCTCCTTGAGGCTGTTGCCAGTCGTGAAATTACCTAACCTGCGAAGAATCCTCAAATCCTTTTGAGGTGTAATGAGCATGCCCGTACTGTTTGACCCATGTGTAACTCCTTATTACGTACATGGTTAGGTATATTGCTACTCTAGTGTGATGGAACCCTTTAAACCAGCCAACTTACACCCTATTCATGTAATGGCATTAGACCTATAGCCTTTAGGATGTATATACCACAACAACCTATATGTGATTGTCATGAAAATAGATTTTCCCCGTGCACCCATGATGCAAATCACTTACATGCACACACCCTTTTAGACCAAAATTTTAAACAACCTTTTGTATTCAAACCCGGAATCCCCGGTTAGGTACCTTACAAATGAGTGTACCCTACCTTCCCAAACATTAAAGCTAAGCAATCTAGGCATGCCTTTACCCTAAACCCTAGATTTCTAGGTAATGTTTCTCTACAAATATGAGTATACCCCACATATGGATATATCTTACCTTTCAATATTAATAGCCTTAAAAATCTTGGACACCCATTAGCTCTCAAAGCCTTAAAATCTTAGCAATGTCCGTTAAATTTTTCGTTTACCCCAAACACACTTCTCCATGCCAAGTGACCCATACCTTAGGGAAACTTGCTATAACACTAAACAACCTTTCCACTTTGGGCAATGTGTTTCCTAAACTAAACAAAGAACCTTGTCTAAACACCTTTATACCTTGGGTAACCACCTTCCACATCCAACCCGAATCATTTGGGAAATAACCCCCTTCCAAAATGGACCTACATCAATTAGGTAACCACATTCTAAAATAGATCCACATCAATGATATAACCACTTTTGAAAGTAGACCCATGACAATTTGGATAAGCACATTTCAAAACAGACCCTCATTTAGTGGTTAACCACTTTCCAAAATAAGCCCTTGACTTGGGTATCCTTTACCATAGACCTTAAGAGGCCTTAATCTCGACAACCTTAGAAACCTTAAAACCTTAACTTTTTGGGTAACTTTGGGAAATACCACACCATTTACAGCCCTAGTGTCTTAGGCATCCTCTCTCTTTAAATTCTCGCCCTAAGCCCTTATATTATAAGGCACCTTATTACCTTTGTATGCCAAAGCATCTTCGGTCCTTACTAAATGTTCTCCATTAACCTATGTGTTTTAATATAATCTAAACACTAACATTCTCTGTCTTCTCAAAGCTACCAATGGCCGACATTCCAAACAACAATGACACATTGACTCTTAAAGCCCTTCAAGACATGTTAACCACCTTCCTTAACAAGCAAGAGAAATCCTTCAAATCCATCCTTACTGATGCTCTTAACCATCAAAGACTTGTCATCCTTAAAGAAGTTAAGGATATGTTTCACAAACACATTCCTAGTCACTTTTGTACCACTTGCAAGGAATTTCCTATTGTTAACCTGATCAATAATGGGAATTCATCCAAATTCATTAGCCCATCCTTCTTCCTTAAGGATCGAGACAATGTTATCCCACCTCCTACCACCTACAATTGCAAAAGACTTCCTCTTTCTAATCTGACAAGAGCTAGGAACTCAATCCAATTATTGGCTTCCATTGGCCCATCCATCTCTTTGAGGGATAGAATCCATCCTTTTACTCCTCAAGACTATAAAAGACCACCTGTTACTAATCTGACAAGTAATAGGAATTTCATCCCTCCACCCACCCATATTAAACCATCTGTCTCCTTGAGAAATGATAATGCCTATCAGAATCCTACTAAACATAAAAGTGGAAAATGAAACTTCGCTAATTTGGGCCTTTGAGCTTAAACTACAAGAAAGCCTTGCAATCCAGCTTAGTCCAACCTCTTAAGCCTAAAACTCTCCCAATTAGGAAGAGTCATAATGCCTCTGAATATTATGGCTATCACCAAGCTCATGAGCGCAAAACAGATGAGTGTAAGAAGCTAAAGCATAGAATTCAAGACCTTGTTGATGATGGAATTCTTCTTCCATTAAAATCGAAACTTCACCATCAATCCATTCAACCTTCCAACCAACGTCTAGTGCAAAAGGAGAATGGAGTGGAATCTGACCCCATAAACTTAATTTAACTAGCCCAAGCCTGTTCAACATTTAGAAGCTTCAAGAAGAAGTTCGACCTTATTAACAAGCCCACTTCCAAGTCCAAGTTTGATCTAAGGTCTAAGTCTAGAGTCTAAATCTAAGTTTGATCTAGGTTTTGTTCTAAAGTTTGAGTCAGAGTTTAATCTCGAGTCAAAATTTGAGTTTAGTCTCGATAGTTTTTGAGTTCAGAGTTTTTAATCTCAGAGTCAAAATTTGAGTTTTAGTCTCGATGTTTTAAATTTAAGTCTGAGTTCAACTTTTGTCTTTTGCCTTCTCGAGTCTATAATCAACTTGGCTTGTCCTCCTTTAATTGTAACCAATCGACAATAATTGATGGTATTTTCCTTTTAATGAAGAAACTTTTAATGTTTCTGATTATTATCTTGCTTTCACTCTTTTTCACTATCTTGATTTCATTTTGCTCCAAACTGATGAAACATTAAAAAAAAAAAAAAGGAATGAAATTCATCAATCTTTAGCATAAAAGAAAAACAGAAAATTGCAATCGCGTTACTCATAAGGAGGTAAAAAAAAAAAAAAAAAAAGGAAATGAATTCATCAATCTTTAGCATAAAAGAAAAACAGAAAATTGCATCGCGTTACATCATAAGGAGTAAAGAAAGAGCTCTGAAAAGCATCGTCCATCAACAATCATTCTTTGTTGACCAAATAATATCAGTTTTTGAAGAATGGAGCATCCTGAGGGCAATGTTACCATCCTTTAACAAAATAAATCATATCATTTTAAACAGAACTACGTGAACTTGAGTCTCTAATTTTTAAAATTATAAATTTTTTTTCAGGATCTCAAATCATAAATAAAGTTTCTTTTTATGTTACGATTGTGTTTTCTTTGCAATTAAAAAAAAAAAGAAAAAGAAACAAACAAATTTTCATTCAAGTTAATTTCAAAACATAACTTCATTTCTTTTATCTATAAGGAGCTGAAGTCTAAGACTTAGTTCTTATTTGATCCCTTCTTTTCATCATGCAATCCTTTTCTCTGTGTCGTCTGAGATAACAACTTTAACTCAAAGATTTTGTCTTTCTCATTTGTTAACGAATGTCCCGTCTAAATAACTTTCCTTCTTTTGGGGCATATGTCCCTTGAGTCATCCTTCAAAATCGCTATCATCTTTAAGCCTAGTTATCTTCTCTATGAAAGTGTATGTCTACCTAAGCAACATGTCCTTCAAGTCACCATTCAAACTCTTCCTTTTTGTAGGCTCAATAAACTTCTATGCAAAACACCAAGTACTCTCCAAAGTATACATTTCTTGAGTCATAATTCTTACTCTAGTAGCGGTCTTTCATATAACACCCTAGGTTAATCCCACATCGGGTAAGCACAAGGTGTAAGTGAAGAGGCCTATTGGGCTATTGAGTTGGTTCTAGCCCAAGAACAAAACCATGCGGGCCTGAGTGGGTTCGGCCCAAAGCGGACAATATTTTGCTAGGCCTAGGCTATTATAGGCTTGGTATCAGAGCCAAGCCTTGTAACTCTAGCTGGTGGTGGGGCAAACCTCAGCTTGGGTATTGAGTCCTTAAAGGGGGGTGAAAATCTAACATCCTAGGTGAATCCCACATTGGCTAAGCACAAGGTGCAAGAGAAGTACATAAGAATGAGCAAGTCTTAGATTAGCAAGAGGCCTTTTAGGCTATTGAGTTGGTTCTAGTCCATGAACAAACTGTACGGGCCTGAGTGGTTTCGGCCCAAAGTGGACAATATCTTACAAGGCCTGGGCATTTATATTTCCTATAAATGGTAGTGTCTCATTTGGGCTTCATCAACAAGGCCCTTCACCTTCTTGCAAGTCCATCAACACCATATGATCTTTCATGACCTATACCAGATTTGGCCTTATACACAAGAAAGGTCTTGAACCATTCGATCCCTTTAATCCTTTAATCCTCATTCCAAAATCTTGCACATACCAAATCAATGCAGAAACTTATTTGAGCCCATAAGATTCCTAGTCTTAGAAAATCACTTCCATAAAAAAAAGCATGTATCTCGAGCCTCTACTTCTTCTCGTCTTTGAAATAGGCCCAAGAGAAATCAAAACCCATATCCTAAGGATCCTTGAAGCCCAAGGATTCAAGTTAACCATATCCTTGATCATTATCTTCCTTGCAAAATCAGACCCCTAAATTTTTCCTAAAGGTGCCTTGGCAATACTGAACTTCTCAAACATGCGTCATCCTCCAAATAGTACCAAAAAGCATACAAGGCCTTAAACAAGGGGTAACACCTTTTCTAGCTTGGGCAAACCATAGAAAGACCCTTTGAAAGCTCAACCAAATTCTCACCGAAATAGGGGCAAAACCACACTGCCGAAAGTCCACCCTTTGACCTTTCTCCTTGACCAAACAACAATGATAAGCCAAGTTTTATACTCATCTAACACTCTGAACATAGTTGAGTAGAGAAACTTAGCTCTTCCTCTCATAATGACCCTAATAATATCCCCAGTCAGAATAGTGGGACTAATAGAAATAAACCTTCATTGAGCACATGTTCTCTACCTCATAATCCTAATGCTTGGTAGAACATCACTAGAGATATACCCATCAATTATATCACCACACATGCATTTACAAAATCATGCATTTCTCTAATCATGCATCTGCAATTGTGCACAACATACATAACCTACAAAGACATTCTTTATAAAGATCATGCATCATTCAATTCATGCATACACAACGTGCATAAGCTGTAAAGGCACTTCACATACAAGTCATACATCGTCCAATTCATACCTAAACAACATGCATACATGCTACAAATTCTTACTACTAATGAACATATAAGCATAAGGGATGCAATCAATCAACTTCAGACTCTACTACAATAAGCTCGCCATCCCTGACTTAAGGCCACTCATACTGCTCCTTATTGAACAGCCAGAAAAGCACTCAGCAGAGTAGCTATCCTCTGGATTGTATCACAAATGAGCAAAACCCTTCATTTAGAAGATTATTTCTTATAAAGATCATTTCTTATAAGTGAAACCAATCAATTCAAATCAACCACTGAAAAGATCCTTTCTTAATAGAGCACCTACAAATGGGTAAAGATTGAACGTCTTCACGGGATTCAGTCTCCCTGAAATCAACAGGCTTCAACGAACTGATAGCCTCCAAAACCTCCAAGGGATTTAGTCTCCCATCAATCAACGGGCTTCAATGAATTGACATCCTCCCATAATCTCCAAGATATTTAGTCTCCCATCAATCAACAAGCTTCAACGAACTAACAGCCTCTAACATCTATGCGAGATTTATTCTCCCATCAAATCAAAAGCTAGAGGCTCCTATGCCTTTGTCAATCATATTACAACAATCAAACAGTTGAAGGGTCTCATGCCTTTGTAATTCAGCTTACAAAAAATCAACAGCTGAAGGCTTTCATGCCCTTGTCAATCTGCTTGCTGCAATCAACGACTGAAGGCTCTCACGGCTTTGCTAATCAGCTTACAACAATTAGTGATTATAGGTTCTCATGCTCTTGTCAGTTTGCATCAATCAACAGCTGAAAGCTCTAATGCCTTTGTTAATCAGCTCATCAACATCAACGGCTGAAGGCTTTGAAGCCCTCGTCAATCAGCTTGTCGACATCAATCAGTCGCTAAGGCCCTCATCTATGACCTTGTAACATTCAATAAGGGAAAAACACCCCGATTCATAACCCTCACTCATGCCAAATCATTTTTCACACTCTTGATGGGGGCATCAGTGAATCAGCTCTCATGCCTTTATCAAACAGCTCACTAACATCAACAACTGAAGGCTCTGATGCCCTCATCAATCAGCTTATCGACATGAATCAGCTACTAAGGCCCTCATCTATGAACTTACAGCATTCAATAAGAGAAAAACACCCAGTTCATAACCATCACTTGTGCCAAATCAATTTTGACACTCTTAATGGGGACATTTATGAACATCTATTTTTCACACCCAGATATTTAGAATAAAGTCAGAAAATCAGTCAAATCAGACCTGTACCAGACAAATCAAAAATCAGTGCGAAACAAACAGGTAAATCACATTGGTTTAGCCATAACTTTATGCATAATGTGGTTTACAGGACAAGGTTAGTGCCATTGGTAACTAGACTAAAAGAGCTTTCCAATGTTATATCACGGGCCGAAATTAGAGCTGAAATGGGCCTCAAGCTGGCCGAACCAAACGAAAAAGCAAACCAAGCCAAAAGACAAGTGTTGGGATGGCCAACCGAGCCCAGCCCCCTGCCGATCGACCACTCCCTCTAAACCATCCAAACAACCAGTCTTTTTTTCCCAATCCCACATTGTCCACATTTTAAATGCCCCACTACCCTCCTTGCTTATAAATACCCTCCTCCCCTCGAAAACCTTCAAATGATAATTTTTTAGCCATTCACTTGGTGGAGTAATATAAGTAATCCATTTAAGGGCCTTTGCTCCTAAAAATTGTTTGGTCAAAAGTGGATTCCCATCTAGGTGGGTGGCCCTAATAGTTTAAGGGCTTTTTAATACCCATTTTTGAGTCTGTCATACACTCTCTGAGTTGAAGAATTTGGACGCGTGTAGCCTTCGAGACACCGTTAAAGCATGCTTCAAGAGGTAGGCCCCACATCTCTTTTAATTTTAAATTCTTAGATTTAATTAGATTTAATATTTAATTAGGCTTGTTTAATTCAATTAAATGTCTAGTTTAGATTTAATATTTAAAATGCCTAGTTCAAATTTAATATTTAATTAGGCTAGTTTAATCTAATTAAATGCTTAGTTTAATTTAATTAATGTCTAGTTTAGATTTAATATCCAAATGCCTAGTTTAGATTTAATATTTAATTAGACTAGTTAAATATAATTAAATGTCTATATTTAACATTGAGTTAGTTTAAATTTAATGCCTAGTTAGGATTTAAACACATGATTTAATTAGTTTAGGATTAAATTAAATAAATTGCATGAACACCTGGAATTAATTAATTAGACTAGAATTAATTAGTTAAATGCATGACCCTTTTTATTTTGCATAAGTTTGATTAGTGTAATTTAGAACCTAATTAAAGCATAATTAATATTAGGACTTAGTTAATTGAATGATTAAACTTAGAATTAATTAGATTGCATGTTAACGTAATCGAGAATTAATTAAATATCTATCTCAATCTAGGAAATAAATGGTTAGGCTATCTTGAATTAAATTCAATTAGATGTATGTTTAACTTAGTTTTAATTAAATACTTTAATACTTATAGTGCACGTTAGTCTTTAAATCACCTACCTTAGGTTAGAGACTTTGAATTGTGTTCTTAGATTTAGACATTTCTTTTCCACACTTAGCAAAAGTTTTAGGTACAACACTTAACCTTTAGCATTTTGAGCATGATCCTACAACTTTACAATTTTGCATTTTTCCCATCTTTGTTACAATTGCCTTCAATGTGAAACTCTAAGCTTTTAAATGATATGAACATAACTTGTGCGCTTGTATTAGATGAATTGATAGGATTGGAATGTTGCCTTTGTGCTGTGAAGGAATTGCTTATTTTCTTTGCTTCATTATGTCCATCGCTTCATCTCTTTTCTTTTTCTTTAAAAACTTTTGACAACAAAGCCAAATGAACCATTTTTACACAAAATATATAATTAAAGTCACTTTTTCACAAACATGGCGACTAAAGCCAAAACACTTTCTTTTTCTAAAACTTGATGACTAAAGCCACATTTCTCAAACTTGGTGACTAAAGCCTCCTTTTCATAAAACTTGGTTACTAAAGTCACTGTTTCAAACCAAAAGGCGACTGAAACCACTTTTCAATCAAATTGGTGACTAAAGCCATTGTTTCCAAATTAAATGACACTATTTCTTCCAAAATGGCGACTAAAGCCAACTTTTGACAAAACACATACAATTTTCACAATTAAAATCCCCATTTCATGATGGAAAGAACTACTTGATTCTGAACCTATTCAACTGGATAAGCAGGCAGACTCGACTACTAAAACTCGAGTTGCGAACCAAAAAACCATAAAAATCCTTTTTCCTTTTTCTTTTTCTTTCCTTGTTTCATTCAAACATATCTATTTGCTCATTCGATTAGGAGACTTGTGATTGTCCTAGAATCCCTATAAGGGGCTAAAGGCAATACCCCTTTCCATGCCATGTTTTTCCTTTATTTGCTTTCATGGATGTTCACTTTATTTTTAATTTGGGAAAATGTGTGCTCATCCTAGAATCCCCTTAAAGGGGCTAGAGATTGCATTCCCTCTTGATTAGTTCTATTTATTCAAACGTTGCTTTTAATCTTTTATTGGGAGATGTGTGGCCATTCTAGCATCTTTCAAATGAAGCTAGAAATGGCACTCCCTTTGGTTCTTTATCGCTTTATTTATCGCTTTCTTTAATTGTTTGCTTTATTGCTTTCCTATAATTGCCATGCATTTGGTTCATCCTAAAATCCTTTTTCACTTGACAAAGCATTAACACTTAGACTAATTAATCAATTGTTTTAAAACTGAAAACCTAGTCACCCAATCCTTCTCGGTTTCAATGATTTGTGCATTTTATCCATTTGGACCAATGTCCAAAGTCAAATTAGGTTTTTCCTTGGATTTTTTCTTACTTATAGGAATACTCATATGATTACTTATAATGTAAGATACTGCTATATACATGCAACATGTATGCTTATGATATAAGTTAGATTCTCAGATAATATGATATGATCTTGAGTTAGATTCTCAGATAATATGATTTGATCTTCTGATGTGCAAATCTTTTATATTGAAGCTATTGTGTGATTATTTGAGCATCAAGTTACCTTGTGTATAAGATATTATGATTAATGGTGCTATCAAATATGTGATTTAACACTATTATGAGATTACTTATATTGCAGTTTGATCTTCTGATGTGCAAATCTTTTATATTGAAGCTATTGTGTGATTATTTGAGCATTAAGTTACCTTGTGTATAAGATATTATGATTAATGGTGCTATCAAATATGTGATTTAACACTATTATGAGATTACTTATATTGCAGTTTGTTGACGCGTGTCTTTTGTGCCCCCGCCTGATCCAATGATGATACGATGATGTGAAATGAATGGGTTAATGCCATCTAGAAGTCTTTTAATCCAAGGATAAATCAAACCAATTTTAAGTTTCTGGTTGGGTCAGTCGTGTCACCCAGTTTGTTGACGCGTGTCTTTTGTTGCCCCCGCGCTGATCCAATGATGATACGAATGATGTGAAATGAATGGGGTTAAATGGCCATCTAGAAGTCCTTTTATCCAAAGGATAAATCAAACTCAATTTTAAGTTTCTGGGTTGGGTCCAGTCGTGTAACCCACTGCCAGTCGGTCCACCCACTGGGCCAGTCGCGTCAAACCCGCAACTGCCGTCCGTCAGCCCAACTGCCAGTCGCGCACCGCAACTCCATCGTGTCACCCACTGCCATCCGTCCTGAGTCATAGCTGCGTCACGCAAGAACAACTGCATCACGCAACTGTTCATCCAAGAACAGTTGCGTCACGCAACTGTTCATCACTATTCATCACGCAGCTACAGTCAGCTACAGTAGCGTGACGCAACTACAGTAGCGTCACGCAGCTACAGTAGCATCACGTAGCTACAGTAGTGTCACGCAGGTACAGTAGCGTGATGCAGCTATAGTAGCGTGACGCAGCTATGTCCTGACCTACCCTATAAATACATTTCTTTCTCACAATTTTGACAGAAGAGAGGAATAACAAAAAAAGGGACAGGAACAAAAACACGATTTTGAAACCCTAAAAAACACACCTCTGTGGCCACATTTTTCTCCAAACTCTCTTGTGAGTTGATTTGAAGAAAAATTGCTATTAGACATCAATTTTAGGTGAATTAAAGCATAAAAAGAGAGAACAAAAATAAATATAAAGAAACAAAACCAAATTAAATCCTTGGAAACAAAGCTTCTGGAAATTTAAACTATCATTTGTTTAAGAGATTTCGATCCATTTACCATCCTCAAATCTGAGGATTAGGTAATTCTTTAACATTTTTTGCATTTTTTTTTACATATTTTTTGTGTTCTTTTACATATTTTTATAGTGGTTAGTAATTTTAAGATTCTTTAAATTGTATTCTGTTCATATTTGGCCATGTTATGCGTCCTTAAATCAGCATTTAAATAAAAAATGATGTAAAATAAACATTTAAAAATGAATTCTGGGCTAGAAAGTGGCATCACGCAACTGTTCCTGAATGAACAGCTACGTTCACGCAACCTGTTCATCCAAGGAACATTGCGTCACGCAATGTGCACTATTTAACTATACAACTATTAACTATTCATCCAAGAACAAGTTGGCGTCACGCAACTGTTCACTATTCACTGTTCACTATTCACTGCGTGTCACGCGACTGTTCATCCAAGAACAGTTGTGTCACGCGACTGTTCATCGATTTTTCCAGAAAAATAAAAAAAATAAAAAAAAATAATAAATTTATACGAAAATAAAATCTAATTTCGTCAACAAATTTGAAAATGCCCAATTATGAACAGATCACAGTTTAAATAAACTTAGAATACTAAAATGTAATTTTATGTGTTTATTTATGAATTTTGCAATTTATGTTTAAATGAAAAATAAAATTAAGTTTGTTGATTTATTTATATTTAAGATTAATTTGCATGTTTATTAACAGTTTGCATTTTATTTATATTTAAGATTAATTTGCATTGTTTAAATTAACAATTTGCATTTTCTAGTGTTAAATAATAAAATATGCATTGATTTTTGGGTTTATGGGTTGCGGTTTAATCGGTCTAGAATGTATTAGGTTCGGTTTTTTGTTGCCCGCCTTGAACCATTAAGGCAAGAACGGGTCTTTTTATTTATTTTGGTTGCATCGCTTTGATTTATTGCTCTTAATTTTGAATAAATTGCTTGTGATAATTAGATTTGGTACGATTAATTAATTTTCACTAGGAACTCGTTTGATTTACTCAGGTTGGGTAAATAAATAAATAATTGGCAAAAACAATTAGATAATTGTAGGTTAAAAGAGGCCGGTTTTTTCCCAGGCGTCGGCTTCAACGGCGCCGGCGTACCCAATTCCCTTACCAGAATCGCATTGTTGCCCGTACAAAAGGCCTTAAATAAAATTGGGTTTAAAATGGAGTCACTTTTATAAATAAAATTTGGAAACGGTTCCCAATTTGCCGAAAAATGGGGTGTGCGACTCAAAATATTTTATAAGACCATATTTTATAAGACCGATTTATCGGCATCGCGTATCCAAAAAGATTTTTGTCACCATTTTCCAAAACAATAATAATAAATAAAAGATGTTTTCGGATCCTCCGGGGTTGGGATTTCGACGAAAACAGATTGCGACTCCGCTGGGGAGTTTGCACCCATTAATCCCCGGTTGTTTTTAATAATTTAGTGGTTGCAATTAAGGAATTGACTCTAAAAAGCCTACTTTTTCTAGATAAAATTGGTTAGAAAAGCCGATGGAAAATTGTTAATCGTCCATATTTGCTTAATTGCTTTATTTTCTTTTTAGGATTTTTACCTTCATAAAGCATTTCTCTCTTCTCACCTCATTCTACCCATACTACCCTTCGGTACTGGTGTTAACTTTGACGGTGGATCTAGCCTAAACCTTGCCTTGCGGTTTAGGTTGCAACCATCCGAGAATTAACATTACTACCAACTGGCAACGCCTAGTACCTTAAAGGTGCGTCAAAAAGGAGTAGGGCCCAACAAAGGGCTAATCTGTTTGCGAACCCAGACTTTGTACAGCCCAATAAGACTACAAGCCAATGGCATACTAGTTGAAAACCTTATGTTATTTTCCCCTAAGTTTGCACTAATTCTGTTTTTTACTTGTGTTATGCCGCATTCATTTTCGAGAGTTTTGTAGTCGTCAAATCTCAAAACCCCCTGGTGGTTGTTCGAGATTAGACCATTCATTAGGAAACAGGATGTCGGAAAATTTATACCAATGGAATCCTCGTGTGGTGGGAGAAGTAAGGTTGGAAGGGCACTGGCATTTTTGCCAACTCCCTGTTTCCCCCTGTATTGATATAGACTGTGCATTATGTTGTGACATTCATGCACCATGTAACATTTTTCTTTTTCAGCCATGCATTAATTTAAGACCGCTAATTTTCGGTAATGGACGTTTGAACCTTGATTTTGGACTGACCTCAAATTCGTTTTGTAATATAATGCAATCACTTATAGTGAATCAATACCCAAAAGAAAAGGGAGTTTATAAGGGTTTTGCGATTCCTTTGTATTGGTCACATTTTTCTCGCGATTATCTTGAAAATAAGTGAGCAAGAGATTACAAAATTTGTAACAAAACAAAACGAGACCTGCCTTGGACCATATGTCTCACAAGGGCAAAAAGTAAGGGATACCCAAAAACAAAAAAAAGTACAAAAATAAGAAAAAATCCCGCTTGGAGATCTTTCCATTCCAAGGCCAAAAATTTAAGACACAAAAAATAATAAAAATCCCGCTTGGAGATTTCTTTCATTCTAGGCAAAAGTAGGGACTGAGAATAAATAACGTCGACTGTAAATTTCCAAAAAGGAACGGTCGATTGACAGATAATGCCGAAAATGTTTTGAATACCCAAAATAAGTCATTGCATGTTATTTCACACCGGAATTTTTTGGGTATCCAGTCGTTTTGAAATCAAGATCTTTTAATTTCCATACCGGTCATTAGCACATTAGAACTGCATTCTCATTCATGTGCTGCTTGCTATTCTCATGCATTTACATGCAGGGACCTACTTTAACTCAGGTGTTTTATAATCTATTCAGTCAGAATATGATCTTTCCCGGGAACATTCATCTTTTGAGAGTTTGGCACCGGCCGCCCTGGTCAACGTTTTGGTCAGAGTATCCATGTGTTGCAGGAATTAATAAAGGCAGAAATCAGGCAAATTCATTGATTTCAAAGAAAGCAGATTACATTAAATAGGAGCTCAACAGCTCGAGCTTCAAAAGAAGGATAGAGGAAGTAATAACAACATTTATTTCCAATAAGGCTACCATCAGACACCGATTCCTTGCAGAACTTAAACTCATCATAGGGTAAAAAACCAGTCACATACTCGGGTTGTCACGTGTCCTGCATTCACCCTTCACCTAGGTACCTGGTGTTCGGTTCGCAGCGGGTTAGTAACTTGGTCAGGCAGTGCAGTGTCATTAGACCACTCTCGAAGTTATGGATTCTGGGAACACGCGTATCATCCCATACTGACGGCTGAATCCTATCTGGGAAATAGGGCCATGGAACGGTCTATAACTAGCGTACCAACACATAATTGAGAATGCTTCCAATAGTGACCCAGCCTGGAATCCTCCACTTAAGGACAAGCTCCACCGACATTGTCGGGTTATCCCCAAAGCGAAAATGTCCTCGAGTCCCGAGACCCGAAAAAAAGTTTTGTAGGGACCGTAGGTTGGGAAAATTTAAACGAGCGGGACCGGAAAAGTACGGGCTTAAACGTTGTTCTTAGACGCCCAGGGCTTGCAGCAAAATCGGACAACCCGATGGGTTGAACGTTAAAGTTGGTAATGTGAAGGGCCAATATCCCTGACCAACGCACATTGTTCTCCCCATTGATCATCATGAAGACAATATGTGATTTACAATTGCATGTCACGAACAAACTGTCAGAAGTCGGAAATCTCCAATCCCAGGTTTGGCTATTTCTTTCATGGATAAACATTTCAAACACAGCAAGAAACTAAACAAGCGTCGAATCCAAGAGGGATCTAGGATCCATGGCAGAACCTTACTTTCAAAAAGGGCTCTTAAAGGAAGACCTTTGATCCGTGTTTAGGTCGTCGGGGAAGGAAAAACTGGGACACAGGGCCGCAATCTCGGATAAATCATACCTAGGGCCTGGGGGGCAAAGCCGGAGTTTCATCTTGTTCAGGGATGCATGATCCATCACGGCACACATCTACCTCAATAGGTCGGAGTTTTTTCAGCGTCTGTTCAAATCGAAAAACCATTGGTGTTAAAAACCATGGTGTTAGGGTTGAAGTGCGCAACGAGCCAAGACAAGAAGCCATGGTTGGGTTTTAGGTCTTTGAAATATTTCAGCCAGGCAAGCTGGTCCATTGGGGAAATCCGCCATAGGTCATCGGGGATGGATTGAACGAAGGATGAGACTTGGTTCTTGAAAGCCATGGAAAAAGATTATCTAAGAAAAGGATTTGTTAAGAATGCTGGAGTGAAGAAGAAGCAAGGGAAGGCCTCCATTTATAGAAGTGTAAAGGGTTTCATGAACGAAGCACCATCATTATTAGACCTGATATTTACTATATTTACCGTCAATAGAGGTTGGAAGAGCATTTATGCATTAGGTCGCTCCAGTTGGTGGACATTTATGCCTGCGTTTAATAGTAAGGACGGTTTGTTACAATAAGGAAGTTTGAGCCTTTATGATTCGCCATAACCGAGAAAGGATGGTTTTGAGCCATTACGTCCGCATTCACCGAGTGGGAACCGCCCTGTCAGTTAGTACTACGATCCACTTCTTGTTTCTAATTGATTTTTGTTCGTGTTTCACTTTAAGTTTCCTTATTTTTAGTCTTTTATGTTCATTTCATTTCCATTTATTCATTTACACATAAAATTGGTTCATTTGATCACTAACAAGGTGGACCCACTCTTGTGAATAAAGTGGATACCGCTATTTTGTGTTCTTGTTTTGTTTTGTGTTCTTGTGTTTGTATTTTGTTTATGCAGGAATCAGATTTCACAAGTTGTAAGAAATGAACATGTAAATAACATTGATCACTAGCATCAAATTTCCCAGATTACCCTCAGATATTGCTCTTTTTCTTTTGAACAACTTTTTAGACCAACCGGTGATGGTTTTCGAAGCCGATAGGTTCTACTGAACAATGATGGTGTATTTCAAAGCTGTTTGGATCATTTTTCTCGATTAGTGATGATGTATTGCGAAGCTAATCGAGTCAATTCTCTTACTGATTAGTGATGATGTATTGCGAAGCTCAATTTCAATGAGGTTTCTACCGAGTTGATGGTGTATTTTCGAAGCTGTTTGGATCATTTTTTCTCGATTAGTGATGATGTATGCGAAGCTAATCGAGTCAATTCTCTTACTGATTAGTGCATGGTGTATTGCGAGTGATCCAGGCCAATTCAATGAGGTTCTACGAATAGTGATGGTTGTATTTCGGAAGTTGACTCAAATCCTGATTAGTGATGGGTGTATTTGCAAAGCCGCATCCAGGCAATCTCAAATCCCACCATAGCCGTGATGGTGTATTTACGAAGCTGCTTGGACCTTTTTCTTGATTAGTGATGATGTTGTTGCGAAGCTGATCAAGATAATTTCTATTGCCCAAAAATCCTCTGAACGACTCAAAACTGAGCTTTTGGAATCCTTAATCGATGTCAAATAATGGTGTTTATTTTGAACGTTGACTCAATCTGATTAGTGATGGTGTATTGCGGAAAGCTTGATCAGGACCAATTTTCTATGCGCCAAATTCCTCTGAAGCCGATCAAACTGAGCCTTTGGAATCCTTACATCGACGTCAATGATGGTGTATTTCGAAGTTGACTCAAATCCCTGATTAATGATGGGTGTATGTGCAAGCCGATCAGGACATCTCAAAGCCCACAAGCCGTGATGGTGTATGCGAAGCTGCTTGGACCTTTTCTTGAGTTAGTGCATGATGTGTTGCGAAGCTGATCAAGCAATTTTCTATGCCAAATCCTCTTGACAAGCCGCATCAAACTGAGCTTTGGAATCCTTAATCAGTCAATGATGGGTAATTTTCGAAGTTGACTCAAATCCTGATTTAGTGATGGTGTATTGCCGCAAAAGCTGATTGAGGACAATTTCCAGTGACCGACAACAGGTGATGGTTGCTTATTATAAAAGCTATTTGGGTTCTCTTCCCGGTCAATGATGTGTATTGCGGAAGTTTGGCCAGGGCATTTCAAATCCTTTTAGGGCCGATCAAACCAAGCCTCGGAGGTGTTTTTCAAAGCCACATCAAACCGAGCTTTGGAGTTATTCACAGATCCGACTAGAGCCGATGGAAACCGATCCAAACCGAGCTTGAATAGGTGGCCAATGATCCAAAATCAATCCCAACCATCTTTCGAACCGACCAAATCGAGCTTCGGAGGGATGATTACCAGATTGAAGGCGCGTCAATGGACCAACTTTTAAACATTAATCGTTATTACAATTAATTGATCAAGGGTGGGGGCAAACTGTTTGACGCGTTGTCTTTTTGTGGCCCCCGCCTATCCCAATGATGATACGAGGATGTTGAAAGATGATGGGTTTTAACTGCCATCTAGAAGAAGTCCTTTTAATCCAAGGATAAAAAATCAAACCAATTTTAAGTTTCTGGTTGGGTCAGTCGTGGTCACCCAACTGTTCAGTCGTGTCACCCAATGCCAGTCGTGTCACCCCACTGCCAGTCGGTGTCCCACCCCACTGCCAGTTCGTGTCACTCCAACTGCCAGTCGCTCACCAATTACCCAGTCGTGTCACCCCACGTGCCCAGTCGTGTCACCCCACTGCCAGTCGTGTCACCCAAACTGCCAGTCATGTCACCCCCACTGCAGTCGCGTCACCAACTTGCCAGTCGCGTCACCCAACTGCTTAGTCACATCACCCCACTTTTGCCAGGTTCGTGTCACCCAACCGCCAGTCGTGTCACCCCCTGCCAGTCGTTGTCACCCAACTGTCAGGCTCGCGCACCCCCACTGCCAGTCGCGTCACCTACTTTGCCAGTCGCGTCACCCAACTTGCTAGTCGCCGTCACCCCACTGCAGTCGTGTTCACCACCCCACTGCCAGTCGTGTCACCCAACCGCCAGTCGTGTCACCCCACTGCCAGTCGTGTCACCCAACTGTCAGTCGCGCACCCCACTGTCAGTCGCGTCACCCCACTGCCAGTCCTGTCACCCCACTGCCATTCGTGTCACCCAACTGTCAGTCGCGTCACCCCACTGTGAAAATGAGCTGCATCAAGCAGCTACAGCTACAGTCAGCTACAGTAGCGTGATGCAGCTGTGTCCTGACCTACCCTATAAATACATCTCTTTCTCACAATTTTGACAGAATAAGAACACGATTTTGAAACCCTAAAAAACAGTGATTGCAGTTCTGTATACTGACACTAAACCCTATAAAGGTACGAGTGCTCTTTCTCACCACTTTTGACGAATAAGAACAAACGATATTTTTGATAACCCACTAAAATATTACTAACACACTCTTTTCTATTTAGCGGCCTTTTACTATTTTTCTCCAAATTCACTCTTAGTGGGTTGAATATTGAAAGAAAATTGCTAATGTAGATTACATCAAAATTTATTAGGTGAATTAAAGCATAAAAAGAGAGATATCAAAAATAAATATAAAATGTAAACACCACAAATTAAATCCTTGGAAACAAGCTACTGGAAATCTTAACACTTAACATTTGTTTAGAAGAAAGCATTCCAGATTATCACCTATTTATTACACATCACTCAATCTGAGGATTTAGGTAAGTTTCTCTTAAAGCATTTTGCATTTTCTTTACATATTTTTGTGTTCTTTACATATTTTTATAGGGAGTGTTAGAAATATTAAAGACTTCTTCTTCTAAAATTTGTATTGCTGTTCAATTTATTTCGACGCCACTTCTATGTTATCGCATCATTAAACTCACATTTAAATAAGAAAGATGGACTAGTAAAATTTATTAAACATTTAAAAAATGATTCTAGGCTACGAACAACGTTGACATCACAGCAACTGTTTCCAGGATGAAACAAGCCTGCGTCAGCGCAACTGTTCATCAAGAAAGTTGGGCGCAGGCAACTGTGCACTATCTTACTATTCACTATTAACTATTTCATCCAAAGAACAGTTGCGTCACGCAACTGTGCACTATTTTAATATTCACTATTAACTGTTCATTCCATATGTTATTCTATAGTTGCGTCACGGCAACTGTGCAACTATTCACTGTTCACAAAAAAACTATTCACTTCTCATGAAGAAGCAGTTGCGTCACGCACTGCTCTCCTCTAACACAGGAACAGTTGCGTGACGCAACTGTTCATAACCTACGATTTTTCAAGAAAAATAAAATATCACAAATAATAAATTTTAGAAACGAAAAATAAAATCTTATTTCCTTCAATAAGGATATGAAGTAAAAATGTCCAATATGGATGAACAGATACAGTTTAATAAACTTAGAATATCGCTATAAAATGAAAATTTATGTATTCACTCTAATACGAATTTTTGCCAAATTTAGAGTATTAAAAATGAAACAATAAAATTATAGCTGTTTGGTATTGATTTGATTTATAATTTAAGATTATTGCATGTTTATTAACAATTTTAGCATTTCTAGTGTTAAATATACAAAATATGCAGATTTCTGGGTATTATGGGATTGGAGATTTAAATGTGGGTAGAATGGTATTTTAGGCATCGGTCTTAAGACTTGCCCTGCCTTGAACCATAAGGCGAAGAGCGGGTCAATTTTTATTTATTTGGTTGATCGCTTAGATTTAATTTGCTTTATTTGAAATAATTTGCTATATGATAATTAGATTTTGATTGGGACGAATTAATTAAGGTACCACATAGGAACTCGGTTCGATTTACTCGGGTTGGGTTAAATTAATAAATAAATTGTCTTGTCTATTAATAAAATCAATTAGAAATTGTAGGTTAAAAGAGGACCGGTTTTTCCGGGCGTACGGCTTCGCAAACAGGCCGGCAATGCCCAACTTCCCCTTAACCCCCAGAAATCGCATTGCTTCGCGCTGACCAGTCCTTTTATAATTGGGCCTTAAATAAAATTGGGTTTTAAAATGGAGTCACTTTTATAAAAATAAAATGGAAACCGTCCCATTGCCGAAAAAATGGAGAGTGGCAACAAAGATATTTTTATAAGGACCAGATTTATCGCATCGCGTATTTGGCCAAAGGAAGAATTATATTTAAGTACAACCTTTCATTTTCCCAAAGACACATAAAAATAAAAGATTATTAAACGTACTGTTTTTCGTTATCGATCCCCGGGTTGGGATTTTCGACTTTGAAAAACAATATATTTCTTGTTGGTTATTAGAACATAAGGTCACTTGCGAGAGCAATTTGCCTGTCGCGAAAGCACAGTTTATATATGTTATGAAGTTGAAATACTTTGCGTAATAGTGTAATGCAGAGGACAGAAATGTCGTACTTGATATGATGAAGTATTAATGCATGAAGATAATAGAGAGGAAGAGTGTTAAGTTGTTGTATTACATGAGCTCTCATCGGTCGTAATGTATGGTTTTCATGAACCAATTAACTGTTATGTTGATGTAAAGTGCCATCATGGACATCAAGGAAGACATGTTATGGAACGACATCACATATTGAGAGATTTAATACTCTGCGCATGTTTTTAACTGAGTTACAAGTAGGTTAGAAAGAGGTTTGTTGTCTTGTTGTTGATTTCCCGAGTACTTTGTTCCAGAGAGAAGCATCTTTTTTTCACTTCCATACTAGACGAATGAGTTCTAACTGGCATAATGTGGCATGTGTTAGGTGTTTGAAATGAATGAGAGAGCATTGGTTTTATCACGTGGAATATCGAAATTTTATTATGTATAGAACATTTGTTTTTACTTCCCTTTAAACTCTTTACTCTATAAGGATTTTTGATTAGTTCCACTTGAGAACATAGGGACATTCTTTCCATTTTTTTAAGAATTTGAACTTTGACATGTTTAAATGTGATACTTTAGTATATTTTTTTTTCAATAATTTTTAGTATGATAATAGGTGTCCTTTTATGATTTTCAATACGGATTTATTAATTGATGTTATTATTATATATAATTTGTTTACTTTTGTTTTCTATTCTAGGTTTTGTTGTGTTTTTTAAATTGTTCTTAAAATAGGTAGTCTTTTGAGGTGGTTAATAGAGTATTGCAAAGATAAAGTATGAAAGACTTGTAAGAAAAAAAGGAGATTGGGGTATTTAGTACTAAGAATTTTTCACAACTCGATTAGTGGGAAGATAAGTAGAAAGACTATGGGAAAAGAGTGCTGAGAAATAATTGAGAGGACCACGACTTCGCATACATTTTGGCACAAAAAAAAAAAGAAGGGCAACTCGAAGAGGAGAGGTTGGACAGTTATATGGAAAGAACGTAATGGGTTTTTCTTTTGGAGATTTTACACTTCTTTGGAGAGAAAGAGGTATTATTGGAGGGAGAGAATAGAAGCGTAGCAGAAAAGAAGGAATCTTAGAAAATAGAGAAAAAAAAAAGTTTCTTCTTCTTATTTAGTATAGGACGCGCAGAAGCTAGAAGCAGAGATTGGATTTTTAGAGTTTGATTTTCTATATTTCCTGTAAATTTTCTCGATTTAAATCAATGAATTCTTTCTCTTTAGATTCTTGTGTCTTTTTTTGGTTTTTAGCTATGGAGTAATTTTTTCTTTTGTTAAAAGGAAACACTGAACCTTTGATTTTGATGGATGTTTTAATTTCTAGAGTATGAAATTTCAATTTTGAGCATTTTAATGCAAAAACTTGGATCTTATGCTTATGGTTATTTGATTGATTCCTATTTCTCCTGATCTTCGGTTTTCTGATGGACAGAATTTTAAGGATTCATGGGCTTAATTCAATCTCATGCATGTTTTTTCTTGTTGGTTTTTATGAAAAAATAACATTATGAGTACGTTTTCCATGTGATAAAAGCCTAAAGGAGTGGATTTTGTGGCTTAATCCTTGTTTCTGGTGAGAAGAATTATAAAAAATGTGGGTGTTAGTTACCTTTATGCAATTCGAAGTCTTATTATAATGCTTTCTAAGTAAGAGTTAGAAATTGGAGCATATGACAATTTAATTAACATTATGTAGGGTTGGAAAGATAAATAGGAGGAACAAAGAAGAACCTGACTATTATCTAAAAAATTGAATTTTCGATTATAGAAAATTGCAAAATCCTTATTAGTACACAAAACGGGTGGAATTGGGGTTCCTAAACTCTATTAAATCATTGGATATTATTCCTATATAAATTTAATTATTTCAGCCGCATAATAACGAATATCTACATTAATCCAGGTTTACAGCAAATAATACGCTGATCAATTTTTTTTATGATTAACTTCGGCTTCACAAAACTTAGTCTTTGAAGGGAACGATGCTTTGGGAACTCTACGAGTCCTATAACGACTTAAACAACTACTACACCTTATGCCAGTGTTGGCTAAGCGACCACATCAAGGATGTCGCTATTTAGTCAGGGAACGACCATAGATTTGGTTGAAAATATTCTGATATTTGTTTATTATTGAGAATTTCACAATTTTCTGTTCTGAAGCTTATTTCTTCCAGATAGTGGGTTGTTGGTGTATGACCAAAGTTTAGTGGTTTACCACTAGAAGAATTTGATCTCGGAACAGCCTGGAAAAGAAAAACTTTTTCCACTTGAGAAAGAAGACTAGTTAGTTAGCCAAGCTACACTATGGCATCCTCCGAATGAATGGTGTAAATTTTTCCACCCTTTTAATTCAAATCGAAAATAAGGTGCTATGTTTAAATCAAGAAACATCTCAAAAATGAAAGGTAATTGGAGAGCTATATAGGCGGCAAATAATGGAGGAAACAATGGTGCCAAACAATGGCCAAAAATATGAAGATCAAAGACCATAAACGCACGACACCATTATAAACTATGTGGAATGGTCACAACCGTTAGGGAATAGGAGTTAGAACTCCTACTGTATAGAGAACTTCCAACTATTCTAAGCAAAACATAAAGTTTTTGGAGATCAAAACCTTACACATTAAATTCCAAATGATCTCAAGAATAGATATCAGATCTTGGAGGTTTATAAGAACTGATATGAATACTCATACAACATATTGCTTATTTTCTTGAGATTATGTGGTGACAATTTTCAATTATAATGGAGTAACTGCTCGAGATGAGCGGGGTTTTGGTTAAGACTTTTTTGTTACTAAGGGATAAAGGCAAAGAGTTGGCTACATGCTTTGCCATCTGGTTCCATTAGATCATGGAGGATCTATATAAAGAAAGTTTTCCGATAAGTATTTTCACGGGGAAACTAATGAAAATATTAAAATGAAGTTTTTCTTCTATTGTGTAGGGTGAGATTAAAGTCAATATACGAGGCGTGGGAAAGGTTCACAAGGACCTGTTGAAAAGTGTCCCTCGTCATCAAATACCTTATGGATGCAGAGTACACATGGAAATTTTATTAAGGGTATTAACATTCATGCTTAGGAGCATAGATTGATTGCCTGGCTGCTAAGGAAGGGCGGACTTGAATAGGAAAACTGCCACAAAGAAGCATACGATTCTTTTGATGAGATGATACTCCAACCATGTAATTTGCCATCAAAGATTGAAAAGAGCTGGACCAAAAGAAAACATCTGGTTTATATAGCACTGATGGCTAGTTACAGGATGAGTGATCGTTTAGCTGTCAAGTGGAGGCTTTGAAATAAAAAGATAGAGGATTAACAAATTCAACATGCATAGTAGTGTCACAAATTGGCTTGTGATTTTTTTTGTGGTGACAGGGAACCCTAACGCATGAGTGTCAAATGGGTATAGTTTGCTATGCTATTCAGTTCTTGATGCAAGCTAACTTTGTGAAATAATTTTCGCAAGAAAATGGTACCTATATAACATGAATAGAGCCGTCACAGTAGTAGCAATCTCGGTAGGAGGAACCATCCAATTTTCTTCTGTGGACTAAATGCTAAATCAAGTGAAGGCAAACCACCAACCGATGATTTTCCCTAACCTCAAGCTCCTTACCACAAAACAACAGGAGAAAGAAGGCGTCATCTATGGAAAATTTTAAAATGTTAAAATGTAATTGAGTGTTGTGAAGATAAGTGTTCTAAATCAAGAGCTTTTTATAAGAATTTAGAAGCTCAATTGGTCATTGGCAAATGCCAAATATCAAAAGAAGAGCACAAAGTTTATTGTCCTAGTAATACTAAGATAAATCCAAAAGAGATGTCAAGGCGCGTTAATTGAGAGGTTGGAAAGTGTTAGAGGATGCAAGAAGCAAAAGAACAATAATAGAAAAGAAGGATGAGAGTTAGTCTTGGAGTAATAGATGAGGACACACAAGTGACCAGAGGTAAGTAAGGATTTTAAATGCTGAAAAGAAAGGTATTGCCTTCTATAGCCTTTCTACATCCAAATTTGGATTTTGAAAGAAATTTCCCATATGCTTGAAAAATTGAATGGATAAGTTAAGAACTATTAGTTGTCTAAATTCCTTAGAGATCGCTTTAAGAAATTATATTAAATATTCCTGTATTCCTAGCTTTTGGAACAAAGCCTAAATATGCAATTTCTTAAAGAGATATCATTTTCTAATAAGAGGAAAATGGAACGTTAATTGGTGGCCTAATCATGTTAACTGAGGAATGGATGTGCCATTATGCAAAATAATATTAACCAGCATAAAGCTTAAGGATCCAGAGAAGTTTATTGGCGTATTCCTTTGATATAGGTGATGTTGAATTGGAGAAGGCATTATGTGATTTTTACGTGTCAATATAAATTTGATGCCTTTTTTCCTTTGTGCATTGGACTTAAATTCTTGAGAGTTTGGAAAGAAACAAGCAATGACACTGATAATACTAACTGATCGGTCCATCAAAAAGACCAATTGGGGATTGTTTGAAGATCTTTTGGTGAAAGTTTGAAAAGAATTTATCTTCCCGGTTGAATTTGTAATGTTGGATATGAAAAAGTTGTGAGCAATTCCTCTGATTCTAGGGAGGCCATTTTTAGGCCACAACTGTGCATTTAAATAGAATGTATAAGGAAGAATAGCCTTACAGGGCCTGGGTTGAATGATGAAGAAATAAGTTTTTTTGATGGAGGGAGAGGAAAACTATGAAGAATCTTGATTGTCTAAAAATGTGTGTTTGCACGATGTACAATGAGAGATTATATTGACACATCTCAGTCTGTAAATGAATATAAGCACAGAGAAGAATAATTATCTAAAGGATGATGTAGGAGCTAGAAATGGAGTAAATGCTTGGCTTTTAGCAAATGAAAGAAAAAGATGAGGATTGGTTGTTATTGAGGATAAATGAAGAAAAGAATAGAAGAGAATTGGAGTCCTCCACTTACTTTGGGAATGTGCTGAGAAAGAAGTTTCAAAGCCATTCTTTAAAAGAAATCATTCTAAAACTTGAACTTAAACCTTTATACTTCTCAGCTTGAAATATGTTTTTTTCTTGAAAAAATGATATTAACCGCTCTGATTATTTCTTGGCATTTTGATAGAGCAAGAGGGAACAACAGGTTTTGGGGATTTTTAAAGTGGGGGGTCTTAAAAAGTAAAGAGAACAATTGGATGGTATAGAATTTCGGGACTTAAAGGGGTAAGTCCAAGTATTTGTTTGGCACAAGATTTTAGAATGGAAGATGATTTACAAACCTACTATTCAAGCCACAAAGGAGGTGAATCTGGCTATACAAGAGGGTAGTGAAAAGAAGGAAGTGATAAAGCCTACTTGAATGCAGATTTTATTTATTCAATTTCTAATAAGTGCATGGTAATTGACTGGTAGTGAAAAAATGAGAAATAATGAATCAATTGCCACTAGGATAGTGACTGATGGAGAGCATGTATCGACTATAGAAAACTAAAAAGTGATTTTTCGCATGTATAGAACGAAAATTCAAACAGTAATATATAATGAGTAAAGTATCGTTCCGGGTGTGAGGATTGTACACCAAGTAGCAATATTATTTTAACCTACTATTATTTAAATGAACATTAGGGAGAAATTATTTTAGAAACTAAATTTAAACAAATATAAGCATAATATAAAAAGAAATCAAGCAAGCCATTTTTTGATTAAAAGAAATCAAGTAAAGCTACTAGTGAATTTTACTTCCCACTTAATTCCTATCCCATTTTATTTTATTTAAGTTCGTATCAATTTTTAATTGTTGCAAGTAGGGAAAACAACCCTAAAATCAGTAACAAGCCTCTCCCGAATGTATTTGTTAGCTATTTTAACCTGATCTAATTACCTATCTTCCAATAGTGGAGAATCAAATATTGAATTAAATCATAAGTGGTTAATGGTTTGTTTATTGATTCATAACCAAAGGTTGTTAGTTTATGATAAACCACCCCATGAGTCAACACCAATATAGCTTTCAACATTTAGTTATTTAATTCTTATGTATTTAATTACCTTTTTTCCAATAATCAAAACCCTTCCTCCCGATAGTAATTAATGAAATAAATGCAATCTAAAGGAGAGAAACTTTGCCTGGAAGCATAAGCCTCATAATAAAATTATACTTTGCAAAGAAAAATAAATATAATATTTATAAATCGGAAAAGAAATTAAGCTACATCAATCTCTATTAAATGAGAAAGTTTAGTTTGACATAGTAATTTAAATAAAACTCAATTAAACTTAATAATAATTCCTAATGCAATGGTGAATATTGAAAAGTAAAAACAAGATTAAGAGTTTTGAGATAAACTAGTCAAAATAACGCGGACGACTTTCCTTTGAATCTTGACAAAACAATTCTTGATCACTTGAAAGTATTAAAGAGACGAAAAATAAATAGAAATAAAAGATTATCTAACTAGAGATTCCCCTATACAATGATTGGTGTCTCTCCTTATATATAGACTTCCTGGAAAAGAGAAATCCGACTTCGTTTAGGAATAGAGTCTTCATTAAGTAAGAAACCTTTCGAATAGGAAATTAGAATTTTCTTCTCAATTAGGACTCCCTCATCGTGCCTAAAATAGGATTTGAAGTTGATCCCTGCCACGTCAGCGAAATCATCTTAATGTGAAGCCCATAATACGTTAGTAAGGGACTGCTGGGCGGTTCGCAACCCAAATAAAACTTGATTCACAGCCGGGCGTGCTGTGGCGGCAATGGGTCAAGGGCGTGCCGGAGCCCTGAGTTCTAAGGATGGTTCAGCATGGGCCATGCCTCAGGGGCGAACATCAAAAGAAGACCTGTGGCACGGGCGTAGCCACATAGCAACGCTGGTCGTGCAATGATGGAATGCAGGCATTGGACCGTGCTCAGGTAAGCCACACCTTTGGATTGATTGTCTTCGTTGTGGCGGCATGGGCGTGCCATCTTAGCACGGCCAGTGCTAGGCTTTGAAGTCTCCATGCTGATTTTTCTTGATTCTAGCACGGGCGTAGCCTGAATTGGCAAGGCGGAGGTTGTGGTGAAAAGAGCCTGAAGTGTTCTGGCTTTATTTGGCTCTTTTCTATGCCAAAATCCTCACAAATTCCCTTAAGATTCAATCAAATATGTTTTTCAAGGAAGCTTTGATGAAAAAATATAAATAAATGAATAAAAAGCTAACTAAAGTAAATAAAAACTCTGAAAATCCTAAATAGATTTATATTAAAAATACTATAAAATAAACACTTATAAATTTTCAAACTTAAACCATTGCTTGTCCTCAAGTAACAAAACAATACCAAAAACTAGAGAGCGAGCAAGGCTAAAACAACTAACAAAGCTAGTTTAATAGGTTGGGGATAATTATTCAGCAATTTCAAAAGTATTAAAAATCCATTAATTTATGAAAAATAATTCAAGCGTTTCTTTGCTAATTATATTTCAGCAAAAATTCAATTTTCAATAAACACGTTCGCTTAATTTAAACATAAGTTTAATAAGATTTTTTAACACCAATATTAGTCAACCTATGACAAAAATAGAATATGAATTTTCAAATTTAATTTTTAATCTTTTAGTAAGATATAAATTCAACATTCCCATAAGCAAATTAGTCCATCCCTTCTCCACAATCAGGAAATGCTTACAATTTAAAAGATCAAAAGGTCTTTTATTCAAGGTTGTAATGGGGTTTTACGAGGTAGAATTTTTAGCCTTAAAGCAAAAGAAAAAGGATAAAAAGATAAGAAAAAAGCAAAGAGAAATGCATAGAATCAAGATTTTCATTTATATCAAAACAACCTAGGTAAAGGAGATTAATAAATGAAGTTCCTTCAGTAGCTCAAAAAATTTAGAGATACTTTGCCAAGGTCTTTTCAATAGTACTTTCAAAAATTGTCTTCCTTCCTTTAAAATTCCCCAAGCTTGAAGTTTTGATTAGAGTGCTTCTTTTTAGGGGTGTTTCTCTTTGATTTTGTTTTATTTTCTTACGTTGGCTAGTATTAATAAATTTTCTCCCTTTTGTTGCTATGTTTTGATAAAATTCAATCCTTCAATTATACATTTTATTGTACTCGAGGTAAGAATTAGTTGGGTTTTAATGGCTAGGTTTAATAGAAGGTGATCAATGAACTTTTGGATATAGGTTTCAAAATTGGATGACAAAAGTCATACTTTACTTAGGTGGCCTAGGCTATAATATGAATTTCAACAAAAATTGCTTAAATCACTCTTTATAAATGTAAACAATTTAAAATTTTGCCTCAAAGAAATTCTAATTTGTTCTAGGAATTCCAGGTTAACTAAATTTTTTTAAAGAAACATATCATAAGTTCATAAAAATTCCTAAAATGTAGTGTTCATAGATCTCGCAAGCAAATGGTTAAATCACATGAATTATGTTATGTCGAAAAATTTAAAAAATTATGCTAAAATAGAAACTAGCTTTAAGGACACTAAATTCCATTGGCATTTTATGAATTATGAATAATTTTCAAGCTTGCTTACAATTAATCCAACCATATTAAAAAGAAATGAAATACAAAGGGGAAAATTAAAATTTCCCCCTCCATACCAACTTAATCTAAGAGCATTGTCGCCCAAATGAACTTAAAATTAATTCCCAAACTTATTATACTTTCATTAAAATGTAATAAAGAATATGAGAATGTAAGAAAACCCATTACCATCATTAGTATTGAAAAATACAATTAAGAATTGAGGAAAAATATGAATAGAAGCCGCAGGTTGCTAAAAAATTTATCAAACGTATGAAAGGGACCACTAAAAAACAAGAAAAATAATATCCATACTTAAAACCATAAGTTTTCCCCCGGATGAAAAATCATATAAAAGAAATAATAATATGATGTGGTTTTAATTTATTATTAATTTTGGGAAAAGCGGTGATAAAAACCCTTTTTGGATATGCGATGCCGATAAATCGGTGCTATAAATCATTTTAGTCCCCACCCATTTTTTCGGCGGGAATGGGAACCGTTTCCATTTTTAATTTGTGAAAGATGACTCCATTTAACCGCATTTTATTTCAAGCTTTATTCAGAAAAACTGGTCCAGACGAACCAATGAGGTTCTAGGTAAGGGAATTGGGTGAGTCGGCCCCGTTAGAAGCAAGAGCCCGGAAAACTGGCCTCTTTTAAAAACCTACGACTTT